>JAQFZU010000815.1:0-18731 GCA_034696185.1 Henia vesuviana | reverse complement strand
CAAATCCAAGCAAATCTCAACAATATTTTTGCAAATCCAAGCAAATCTCAACAATATTTTTGCAAATCCACAAATCAAAGCCCAGCAAATCCAAGCAAATCTCACCAATTCCCAGCAAATCCAAACAAATCTCAACAATTCCCAGCAAATCCAAGCAAATCCAACTACATGGGATCTGTAAATTTGCAAATGTCTGTCTAAACTAACCTCGTGGCCAGACCCCGGGCACTGCCAACGGCATTAACGGCTCTTCTTCCGCACAACATGGTCGTTCTTCCGAACAACCTTCACCAACGTCGTCGACAACACAATGAAAACATTTCACCACAGAACAAAGATCGGTGAACCCCCCGATGACGAACCGAATAAACTCCCGGACGCCCCCGCCAAAATGCAATGATGCATTTTACCAACAAAACAGACAATAACCTACGAAAACGATTGGCGAACGGCCAAAAAGATGCGACGAGTCACCTACCTGGATTTAAAACGTTCGTTGCGTTCCATCGTAACGAAAAAGTGGAAAAAATGTTACTTTTTATTTAGTTCAGGGACGAAAAATTCACATTTCGACCTTGAAGCGTTTTTCGATGCCGAGAGGCCATTTCATCTCGGTCGTCATGACGACGGGGATGTCGACCTTATTTTTGACCGCCATTTTTATCACGGTTTTAGCCAACGAGAAAAAAAACTCGTTTGTGACGCATCGATCAACGCTCGGCAGGTGGCGCCACCGCAAAGTGCCCTTTTGTTTGCGTTTGTTCGACTCACCTTCGAATCTTGTCGAAATTTTCACCAATTTTACTCCATTCGAAATTTCGTATTAAACTTACCGTAATCGGTGGTCGAAATTGTTAAGTTTTGATCGATTTTAGCAGCAACAGTCGATGCACCGATTTGCTCGTAAACATGTCAGATGCAACGCGAGGATCCGTTTCCGTCGCGTTTTATGTTACACGTCCCAACATCTATTTTTAAATTAACACATTTTTGGGTGATAATTTTAACAATTAATTCACCTTAAACATACTTAACGTATTACTTACATTTCTCCTATTTCGCAAAGTCGATCGAGAATTTATGACGTAGTTAATTGCGGGTTTAGTTCCGCGGGGTTAATTTCCGTTTTGAATAAAATGGCGTCTTCTACTGTGAAAACGAGGAAAGACAAACAAACGGGAGGTAAATAAAACGAAACGAATTATTTTAAACCATTTTTAGTATCATTTTAAATGGTAAAAGTTAAAAATTAATAATGGCCGAACGCCTAAACGTCTAAACGAGCGTCTGGTGGTTTAATTAAATATTTTTAAAAATTGAATTTTATTTAATTTCAGAACACGTTGCATTTAGCGAAGCTGCGGGACGAAACAATGCGGCCATCATCGAATATTGTCGAACTTCGATGTCGGCACTTTCGGGTTCGACGGCTGGACTTTTGGGTTTAACGGGTTTAACCGGATTCGTATTTTATTTCATCACCGCATTCATGTTATGGGTAATTAATTCATATTGAAAGTTTATAAAAATTGACACGCGATGGCGCCACTTTACTTGCAGTTGATGTTACTCACAAAAGCTGGAACTCAATGGAAAAAATACATGATAAGTCGACAATCGTTACTCACCAATGGTTTATTCGGTGGAATTTTCGTATCCTTTTATAAATAAATTTAATTATTTAAATTTTATTTAAATTTTATTACAATTTTATTATATTTTATAAAAAACTTAACCCTCATCTTCCATAGACGTACATTCTATTTTGGACGTATCCTTTGTTTTTAACCAAATTTTAACCAAATTTTATTAATTTTATTCGATTTCCGTTGAAAAGATTTTTTTTTTTTTAAATTTCATCCATCATTAAAAGTAGGTGAATCACAACAGGATTTAAGTGTTGGGGCGGTTTTTTAATGTCTTTTAAAGACAAATTCATTCAACATCTGCTTATTTAAATTTCTTTTTTTAAATAAAACGAAATTTAAACCGAAAAATCGTACGAAAATAAACAAAAATGCGTTTTTCTATTTTTAACGCAAAACTTTGAGTTTTCACCGAAAGGTGGAGTTCGCCGAAGGTCGTTTACCTTTTTAAATAAAAAATTGTCTTTTTACGTAAGAAATTCGATCGAACGAATTAACGTTGACACTTTAAATAGAAAAATGATTATTTTATTGAATTTCTTAACTAATTTTTATTCCAGATTCATTTATGGAATGGTTCACGTATATTAAAGATGTAAAAAAATAAAATTTAATAATAAATTGTAATTTATTTGCGAGGGATGCAAAGGATTATAAAAATGGTCTGTGAATAAATTATGGTTTTGTAAACACCAAAAGTGGCTTTTTTTTGGGCGTGTTTCGTGTACAAATTAGCTAAAAGTAGACACGTCCCAAGATGGGGAAAATCGTCTGTTTTCAATGGACTTTCGGTTACGTCATTACCAATGGGCAACGAGTGCGCGCGCAACACATCGTTCGACGTTCATGCGAGTCGAATCGTTTTTGCCGGGCATTCGATTTGCAAAATTCAAGTGACCACTACAAATATTCAAACTGACCATGCGTTTCACGATTCTTGTCGTTTGTTTCGTTTCGCTGCTTCTCATTTACGTCGACGGACGTACGCGAAGGAGAAAGAAAATTCCGCCGTGGCATATTCGCATCGCGCAAAATCAAGGGTAAAATTTTGAAAAAAGATTTTTTTTTATATATTTAATACGATGTTTTAAGTGACGAAAAGTCGAAAAATCGTATCGTGAAAGTAACTTTTTTAAAAAAAAAAAAATATTTTTGACGACTTTTGCGAAGCGCAGGTGCTCGAAACGATGGAGTTGTCGTCCTTGTGAATATACAAAAATTTTCACGCTACACCCACGTCTTTTTACTCGTGGGTGGTGAATAAGTGGTATCTTGATAGGATCGTGAATACTTTTTAATTTATTTAGTGTTTATTTTTTTATATTTTAAATCGTAGGCCTAATGCGTGTGTCGTCGAAGAAGTCCCGCACATGAATAAAAAGTTTTGGACCGAATGCAAATACGGTTTACACAGGAAAATTTGCGGTCAAAAAACGTTAGAAAACAACAAATTTTAAATTTAATTTAATTTAAAAAAAAAAATTATTATTCAGAATTATTAGATACGAATGTTGCCAAGGTTACACCCGGGTGAGAGGAGAGCGCGGTTGCACCGGTGGTAATAATTTGTTCACATTTGAACCGATTCAAAATTAATTTTTAATTTCTTCAAGTTAAACCGCTTCGAAACGTATTGGACACGGCGGAAGATTTGGGCGCGAGTATTTTCGTTCAACATCTCTACGATGCGGGTTTGGCCGAACAAATCTTACGCGCAGGCGCCATCACTTTATTCGCGCCCGTTAATACCGCATTCGAGGTCCCGACTCGTCATCCATCATTTAAATTAATTTTTTTTAAATTTTTTTTTATTTTCAGTCCTTGACTCCGGAGCAGAAAAATTTAATCGCAAAAAGTTTCAACAACCCGCGATCGCCGCTTCTCCTTCATCATTTGACCTCCGGTCGCGTTTATACGAAAAATTTAGATGCCGAATCGATCGTCGATACCATGTATCCCGACCACCCGGTCAGAATAAACAGATACGCTCACAAGGTAAATTGACAATGTAAATAAAAATCGGTTTGAAAAAGCCAATTTTTAGATGGTCACGGTCAACTGCGTGCCGATGATACGCAAAGACCAAGAAGCGACCAACGGAGTCGTGCATTTAATAGACGATTTGTTGATGCCGCAACGACGAACGAATTTATTCGAAGCGATTCGTTCGGACGGTCGTTACGAAGAATTAGCACGATTGATGCAAGAAGCTGGAGTTTCGAGTAAATTACAGGGGATCGGATCCTACACCATCTTTTCTCCGTCCGACGAAGAATTTACGAAAATCCCGCGCTCCCGATTGGAGCAAATCAGGCAGAACCCGACGGCGATGCGAGGTTCGGATCGAATCGAATGACGTAATTAAACATCACTTTTAAATGCCTTTTATCAGAATTGGTGACGAATCACATAATTCCGCACACGATCTGTTTATCGGCTATTTTGGACGAGCACAAACTGGTGGCGTTAAATGGAAACAAATTAACGTTGATGTGCAACGAAACGGGTGTTTACGTGGAGCAAAGCCGACTTTTAGGGGAGAGTTTGATGGGTAATAACGGCGTTTCGCACATGGTGGGCAGTATGATAGTATCGGAAAAAGGTAAATAAAAGGAAATTTGTTTTTTATTAGCGATTTAACACCACTTTTTAGTACGAAGTGTTTGGGATTTGTTGAGCGAATACAAATTAGAAACTTTCGCTCAAATGGCCAAAAAAAGCGGACTCGACGTTCAATTGGAAAATTACGGTGACGTCACTTTGTTCGCATTCACCGACGACGCTTTTAATGGTAATTTTAAAATTAATTTTTTCATTTAAAAATATTAAAAAAATTTTTTTTTAAGAATTAACCGAAGATCAAAAACGAAATTATCAAGAAAGTGTTCAATCGACACGTGATTTACTGCGATTTCACATCGTTCCTGGAAAACAAATGAAATCGAAATTAATCGACGATCAAAAATTATTAACACTCGACGGTTACAACACGTTACGATATAAAATATATCGAAAAGTGAAATTTTTTATTTAATTTTTAATTATTTTATTAATTTTTTATTTTTTTTTAGGGTTGCGGTGTCGAGTCGGCCATGATGACCACGACCGACATCGAAGGGATGAACGGGGTGATTCAAATCGTTAATAAAGTGTTGATTCCACCGTCCACTTCGACCCTCGAACATTTGGACAACGACGGAAATTTCACTTTTTTTCTCGAAGCCATTGCAAAAGTCCGTCACGTCGACCCGACGTTTCTCAACACGTCGTTCGTGAGGAGTGGAAGTTTAACCCTTTTTGCACCGACCAACGACGCTTTTGTACGATTGGGCGAAACGAGGTTGCGTTACGTACTGCAAAACGCCACTTATTTACGTCAAGTAAATTTTATGAATATTTAATTAATTTTATTTAAATTAATTAACAATTCGGTCGTCAGGTGGTGAAAAATCACGTGATCGATAATATGATGGCGACGGGTTCGTTTCAATCGAAATTACATTACAACGTTCAAACTGAGCAAAACGTGATCGAAGTTAGTCGAATTTCGAGTCGAATTCGGGTTAATTCGGCGACGATAATAAAAGCAGATGTCGTCACTCGAGACGGAATCGTTCATTACGTCGATCAAGTTTTGCTACCGGACGAGGATAATCATTTGTACGCATTTCACGGTTAAAAAAAGCTTTATTAATCACTGCCTTCGAGTACAACTTTTTTGAATTTTATTGTTCTTTTCTTAGTTATTTTTGTGCTGTAATTTTGTTTTATTATATAAAAGCAGTTTTTTGTGCATTTTAAATAAAAATTTGGTTTTAAATCAAATATTTACAATTTTTGACACCAGTTTTAAATTGGCGCTGCTTTACCTTTGTGTTATCGGATTTTGCCGTTAGGTGGCTTTAATTACGTAAATAAGTACACAAATATACATAAATATCAATTTTTTTGTTTTTTTTAATATAAACTTGTTTTTTTCATAATACGAAGAAATTCCTCTTGATTTATCTCACCGTCGCCATCGCGATCCGCTTCGTCGATCATTTCCTTTGAAAATTAAAATTTGAATAAATTTGAATAAATTATGCAAATTAAAAACTCACTTGCAGCTCCTCGTCGGTTAAATTTTCACCCAATTCGTGCGCGACTCTTTTCAAATTTTTAAACGAAATTTTCCCAGTTTCGTCATCATCGAATAAACGAAAAGCTTTGAGTATTTCTTCATTCGTGTCTTTATCAGTCATTTTGGCGGCCATTAATTTTATAAAATCGTCGAAACTGATTTTGCCTAAAATTTAATAATTAAATTATTTAAAATATTTTTATTTTTATATTCAAATCACCTTTTCCTTCTTTATCCACATCTTGAACCATTTTTTTAATTTCTTCTTTCTTCGGTTCGAATCCCAACGCTCTCATCGCCACCTGTGAAAAATTTAAATATTTAAATTTTTTTCTCATTTGAATAAATTTTTTTTGTTAACTTTTAATTCTTTAACGTCGATCGTTCCAGTGCCATCGGCATCGAATAAATCGAATGCTTCTCGAATATCTTGTTTTTGTTCGTCCGATAATTCCAAATTAATCGTGTGTTTTTTCTTTTGGCTCATCTCGATTAGGCCAAAATCGTTCAATCACTCGTTGTTTAATGTTTTCTTTAAATGATTTACCGCATTAAGATATGTTGAATGTCAAATACCTTCGACGATTAATGTTTTTTGGCGGAAAACGATAAATTGTGACGTTTAAAACGTTTAAAGCGACATCGGGTGGCTGTAAATGGAATTAAATTAGTTAAGCATAATATCACCAGACGTTGTGACTAAATTTAAAAGTTGAGTTCGATAATAAAGAGTTGAAAAGGAGATTCGAGGAAAGAATTGGTGAGGAAAAATGGCTAAAATCAGTAAAAGCGACACGAAATTACATTTGCCACCGTTGTCTAAATCTTCTTTGTCGACCGAAAGCGAAAGAGACGTCGCATGGAGCGAGAGCGATTTGGCCATTTTAACCGACGATTACGAATTGGTAATTTTAAATATGATAATTTTTAAATATGTAATACATAATATGTAATATTTATTTTTAGTTAAAATTAAAAAGACGAATAAGCGACGAACGAGCGAATGCAGCGAGAACGAAAGCGAGAGCCGACTCGTGGCGAACGACGGAACCTTTAAAACTACCAAAATTAAACAAACGACAACTCGACAAGTATTTTAATTAAACCTGAAATTTACTAATTTTTAAAAAATCAATTTCAAGACGAACTTATCCACCGAAACACAACTTTTGCTTGGAACTCGTCAAAGATGGTTACCCGAATTCTTTCGTCGAATTTTTTAATATTTACAAAGAAATGGAAATTTTGGATAAAAAGAAAAGACAATCACCGGACGAAGAAAAACCATCGGAAACGAACAGCATCGAAAAACTAAGCAATTTAGCCAAATATCTGAGCAAAGCCGAAGATTCAGAACGCAAAAGTAAATTTATAATAAAAAAAATTTTTTTAAATAATTTTTAAAATTTTTTAAATTTAATTTTAAGGGCAATGGATCGAAGTTTACCAGGCCAGGAAATATTTAGCGACGTATTTCGAAGAAAAAGGCGACATGTGGTTAACGTATAGATTCTACGACGATTGTTTAAAAGTTGCCAAGAAAATAACGACCGACGAAGGCAAACGTTTGGCCGAAGCGAATGGATTCATGGGACTTTATTACGATCATTTGGGTTAAATTAAAATTATTATTAAATTTCAATCGAATTAATATTTTTTTGTCAAATAGGAATGATGGAAAAAGCAGCCGAACATTTCAGAATAATGTACAAAATGAGCGATAAACAAAAGTGGCAAAATATTCATTACAAATCGCTTCACGCCGAAGCTTCGTTTCACATCGCAAAAGTCTATTTATCGATGGCGGACGAGAAAGAAGAAGAAGGAGATATGGCAGTTGCTTTTAAAATGTATTTAAAAGCTCTCAACATGACTAAAACAGCCAACGATCGTGGAATGATGGTTCACGTGTATTTGAAACTCGGACGAATGTACATGAACAGAAACGAAGTCCCGGAAGCTTTATCAGTAATTAAATTAAATTAAATTTAATTTTATTTTAAATTTTTATTTTTTAAGTGTTATCGACACGTCGAGAAAATGTGCAAAGAAATCGGCGAATTTAAAGGTTTGTGCGACACCTATCAAGCGATGGCCGAAGTTTGCACAAAGTAAAGAGAAAAGTCAACAAAATTTAATTCAAATTTAAAATAATTTCAAATAATTAATTTTAAGCTCGGGACGTGACGGAGAAGCTCGGGATTACTTGAAGAAATTCGCATACACGGCCGAACGACACGAAATGAACGAAGAATTAATCAAAGCTTCGTATTTACTCGGAAAAGTTTATTCGACGAAACACGTAATTTTTAAATCAATTTTTAAATTTTAATTAATTTTTAATTAATTTTTTTGTAGCAAAAATACGATTTGGCGTGGCAAAGTTTCAGTAAATCGTTCACAGTCGCCGAAGAATTAGAAAATGTTCATTTGGGTGACAACGTTCGTGTCAATTGTGGCATCGCATTGGCCAATAGCGTATTAAAAAGGTACACAAATCTAATTCAAAGTCACCATTACCCAAACGTTAAAACACTTTTAACGTGGAAACTCATTTCCGATCCGAAATTAATGATATAAAAAAAATTTTAACTATTTTTATTTAACTATTATTACAACTTAAACCCACAAAAATACAAATTGTGACGTAATTATTAAACGAGATTACATAAAAAAAGTGAATAATTAAAAAAAATTATTTTTCGTTCATCGATCGCATAATGGCGACTACTTTGGCGGTATCGCCTTCGTATTTCTCCAACAGAGCCACGAAGGCTTGAATAAAGGGTCGAGTGGGTCCGTTCGATTCGCCCAATTCGCCCAAAAGATCGATGACGCGAGTCACGTCACCGCCACACAGAACCAAAATGGACGTCAGCCAACCGCCATCGTTATTGAATCCCATCGACGTCATCTGATCGATCGATCCCGCGATTAACGGATCTGAAAACGAAAAATAATTTTCTTTAAAAATTCAAATTGTCGGAAAATTTTTGAATACCCGGATGCGACGCTTCGGAATCCCGTACGTGGAATTCCGACAATAATTCGGGTAAATTTCGCATCGGATCTTCGACTTCGTTATCCAAACACGTCCATTCGCCTTCGTCGATCGAATTTTTTTCACGATTTTCCGTATTTTCGCATTGACCGACACTGTCGGTTTCGACAACTCCCGTTTCTGCATCGGCGCAATTGTTTTTGGGCTCGTTCGGTTTGTTTTCGTCATTCATTTCGACATCTTCGACATCTTCGTTTTGTTTATCTTTACGCGAAACGGTCGTACGAACTCCACCGGTCTCGACATCGACCAAAACGTCGATTCCTATTCAAAATACAATTTAAATCAATTAAATTATGCAAATTATATGCAAATTTATACCGAACGGATCCAAAAAACTGGCCACGGCTTCACCGACACTTCGCAAATACTCGTCGGGAGCCAATTTCGACTCGTTTTGCTCTCCTCCACTACCGTTCGTACCGGAAGCTGAACTTTCACCACCTTCCGGTTCCTTCTCGGCTCCTTTTTGAGCTAAAAAATTAAAAAAAATTAAAAAAAAGAATTTTTTTTTTAAAAATATTAAATTACGTGGGATTTGCACCCCCAAAGCCGACCAAACTCGATTGATCAAATTATAGGGATGAAAGGGTTCGCCGGTGAAACGAGCACGACGACTGTCGCAAGGTCGTTTGGGACCGGTCGCGGGCCCGTCACCACCACCACCACCACCACCTCCGTTCTCGTTGAATTTATTCCATTTGTGATGCGCACGATGCGGACGTCCATTGCGAAACCAATGATGAGGAATACGCGAACCCTAAAAAAATTAATTTAAAATTAAAAAAATAAAATTCAACAATTTTAATTCAAGAAAGGGTACAAGGAACGTTTCTCACGGGTGTTACGAGTCTCATCATGCTGTGTTCGCTATGATTTCCAGCATTTTCGCAGGTTCCGCACAAATCGAAATTGGGACATTCCATGCATTTGTAACGAAAACCATAAATTTCCTTATTGCAATTGTCGCAAACAACACCTGGATGATGACACTTGCTCGATGATGACGTATTACATTTCTTTATCTCTGTTTGAAATAGATAATCATCTATTTAATCGAGGAAAAGATAATTTTTAATAATATTTACTGCGTATGTTAATTTTGAAAACGTCGCCATTTTGAGCTTTGAGTGCGAAATTTAATTCGTCGTCGCTCGAAATAGAAACTTCATCGCCTTCGTCGTCTAAATTTTAATAAGGAAGTCATTAATTAATAAATATATCAAATTTTTAAAAATTTTTAAAAAAATTACCTTTCCAAGCCATTATTATATCGTCTCTGGTTAAAATGTCGTTAGTTGCCGATCCGTTGTAAACCGATAATAATTTCTCTCTCAACAAATTGAAATTTTTCGCTTCTTCTTTGGGTAATGCGAAACGACGAATTTCAACGCTGCCATCGGATCGTGCGTAGAACGATTTGATCGAAATTTCTGCCATTCTGATTTCTATTGGAATTAAAGTGTGTTTTCACTTGTTTTGATTATGTGCTTTGATTACGTGCTTCAAAAACGACTTACTTTTATAGTGGTCGAACGATGAGTGTGATTAATGCCAGAATGTTCGAGGCTTTTATAGGGACTCGTATCAGCCAATGAGTGGAGGTTTTGATGCTTTCAATTTTGCTTGGTAATTTAGGTCTGTTAAAAGAATGGTGAATCCCCGTTACTTGCGGAAATCATATGATAAATGATGTAATGTCTAAAAATAACTTTAAACTCGTCATTTATTGAGGCAAATTTAAATTAAAATACCCGCAACAGATGTCGTGTTTAAAACGTAAATACAAAAAATGGCGGACATGATCGACGATGACACGCGTGGAACCACTTTTAAAAACCTGAAATTAAACGACTGGATAATAAAACAATTAGAATTACTAGGTAAAATATCAATATCGAATATTGAATCGGACGAATAACTATTAAAATGTTGATTTCAGGCGTAAAACGACCCACACCAGTTCAATTGAATTGCATCCCACAGATATTAAACGGTCGCGACTGCATCGGCTGTGCAAAAACGGGCAGTGGTAAAACATTAGCGTTTGCATTACCAATTATCCAACAATTCTGTCAAGACCAATACGGCATTTTCGCCTTAATTCTAACCCCGACACGCGAACTCGCATTTCAAGTAAAAATAAAAAAATAAAAAAAAACAAATTTTAATGAAATAAAAATTGCAGATCGCCGATCAATTCCAAGTGATGGGCCAACCGATCGGATTAACAGTGTGCGTCGTCGTCGGTGGAATGGAAATGCTAACCCAAGCTCAACAACTGTCGAAACAAGTGCACGTCGTCGTAGCAACTCCCGGTCGATTAATGGATCATTTACAAAGTTGCGACACATTTACGTTGAAACGAATTAAATTCCTAGTGATGGACGAAGCCGATCGACTGTTAGAAGGACCGTTCAACGAGCATTTGAAAGTTATTTTCAACGCTTTACCAGAGAAAAGACAAACTTTATTATTCAGCGCGACCATCTCCGATACTTTAAACGAATTAAAAGAAATTGCCAAAAACAAACCATTTTTTTGGGAATCGAAAACGTCGATTGCGACCGTCGCTCAACTCGATCAACGATACGTAATAGTTCCAGTGAACGTTAAAGACGGTTATTTGGTCGAAATTATTTACAGACATCGATTGAAACACAAACAAACGTCCATTGTTGTATTCACTAACACTTGCAAGTGAGAAAATTTTATTTAATTTAATTTTTTTTTAAATTAATTTGAAATTTGTTATTTGTAAAGGACCTGTCAAGTGTCGGCGATGATGTTACGCGATTTGGGCTTCGATTGTGTTTCGTTGCATTCGATGATCTCGCAAAAGGAACGTTTAGCGGCTTTGGCTAAATTCAAATCGAATGTCGTGAGGATTTTGTTGGCGACTGACGTTGCGAGCAGAGGTTTGAGTTTGAATTTTTATTCTAATTTGGATTGAAATTTATTTTTTTTAGGTTTGGATATTCCGCAAGTGGATTTGGTCATTAATCATCACGTACCGGTCGTACCGAAGGATTACGTGCATCGTGTCGGTCGTACGGCTCGTGCTGGACGTGACGGAATGGCCGTTTCGTTGGTTACGCCGAGGGATATTCATTTAATACACGCTATAGAAGAGTTGATTAATGTTAAATTAATCGAATTAAAAGTCGATGGTGAGAATTTTATTATTTTTTTTATTTATTTATGAATTCGATCTTTTTACAGAAGCCGAAGTATTGAAATTGTTGACTCAAGTGGCAGTCGCGAAACGTGAATCGGAAATTCGATTGGACGAAATGGATTTTGGCGAGAAAAGAAATATAAATAAAAGGAAAGAAATGATTTTAAACGGTATCGATACCGATGACGATTTAAATGTAAAGAAAAAAAGGAAAAATAAAAAAAAATAATTAAAATATCCACCATTAGATGTCGCTTAATTCGTATAATTACGTAGTATGTTGATGCGCTGCAGATGTGACTTCTAAAATATCAACAATCAAAATGGCGGACGAACACGGAAATATTTACGGAACGTGGAAGGTAAGAATCGCGAGTAATAATCAAAACTTTGTTTGAATTAACAATCACAATTGCGAAAACAATAACAATAATACTTAATTTATTACGAGCGCATTTACATTAGCAAGCGTAAAAAAATGCAAATTAATATTTTTAAATATTCTAATATAGATTATAGAATGCGTGTCGCAAGCTGGTGTCGTCGAAACAACGGGTATCGAAGGGTAAAAATTAAAAAAAATAAAAAAAAATAAAAAATAAAAATTTTGATGTAAATTTCAGCACCGAATTTTGTTTGGATAAAAGCGGTGACGTAACGTGGAAATTGGGCGAAGACACCGAACCGATGACATTTTTTAAATGCGAAACATTCGAAGTAACGAATTTAAATATTTTTATTTTGTTTTTTAATTAATAAAATTTTTTAATTTATCTAAAGATATTCGATGGAAAACCGCCAATTTTAAAATTTTTTGGTAGTTACATGGGCCACACCATTGAATTTCGGGTAAATTAATTTTTAAAGTTTCAGTTTCGAATTTAATTTTTATTTTTTTTTATTTTAGGTCCAAGTATCCGACGATTTAATGCTATTAACCTACGAACAATGGTGTATGCTTCAGTGTCAGCGTGTAAATTAAATTTTTTTATTCAAATTAAAATTTTAAAAAATTTAAAAAATTTAAATTTTCAGATTTCAATCAACGAACCAATAAACGATTTCCCATTTACTTTATACGGCGCACTCGAAGAAGCTTATTTTTCCGATTTAACTATTATATCCGAAAGTGGCAAAGAGGTAATAAATAAGATATGATTTTTTTCAATTATATTTTAATTTTAAAAAAAAATTTTATTTGTAGTTTAAAGTCCACAAAACAATTTTAGCTTTAAACGGGATCGCGGTGGATTGGAATCAACGACCACCACCACTTTGTGGGTTACCGGACGATGTACTTTGCACTATATTACATTACATTTATTCCGAGTGCCTCCCCGACGATTTGACGGAGGAAACGGCACGAAATACTCAACGTGCTTTGACCAAAGTGCCCGGATTTTCACGGTTGAGCGAATTGTGCGAAATTTTTCTCAAAAATTCAGCACTAAAGCAACGTAAACAAACCGAATTTTTATTTAAAAAAGTCATTTTAATTTAATTGTTTTTTTTTTTAAAGAAATCGTGTCTTTGGTATCGGACATGCACGCGTGCGCCAATCGTATAATCGATTATTTCAACGGTAAAGGAATAAACGAACCGAATGGAAGTCCTTTAGGGGGTATCGACAATCTACGAAATAATCCGGCTAAATTATGTTACATCGTCAAACAAGCGATTCGAGAAAGTGCCGTTGCCGGTGTTAAATTGATTTTAGTTTGCGATTTGTATTCGAAAAGGAAACACGAATTATCGCGTCAAGAGCGACACGATATCATCAAATATGCAATGTCGAGGTTATAATCGTTTTATCGATTTAAAATAAAATTATTAATTTTTTATTTTTAAAAGGTTACCGGTGTTTATGAATCAAGTACATAAATTCCTCCAAGTGATACGTACGACCGTCGGAGATCTTTGTCCGAGTCAGAGGCAAGAAATTGCCGCTTATTTGGTCCCAGAAGTGAGTTTAAATTAAATATTTTAAATTTGAATGTAAAATTTTGTTAAAGATCGAATCGACGTTGGATTTGGTGTCGGAGTTGGCGATCGATACGAAATCGGCATTGGAGCACATGATCAACGTTAGCGGATCCGGGGATAAGAGCGGCTGTCCCGGTAACAAGAGGATCGTCGGAGATGTACTCAGCCGCTCACTGAAAAATGTGAGCGAAACGTCAGAAATGTGTTGGAAATAGTAGCGAGGCAAAGTGGTAATAGAGTCGTAAATTGTCGGACGTCACATTTTATTTGGTCGCGAATTATTTAATTGATACGAATCGAGAATCAAACGATTTTTTTTTTCTTTTTTTTCTTTCTTTTTTAATTTCTTCATCGCAGGCCCTACACATGCGTGAATTGATGAAACTCAAGAGTTTTCACGAACAGATCACTGGAATGTTTACTAATTTATTACAAAAAAGGTAAAAAAATAATTTGAAAAAGTAAATTAATTTTTAAAAAAAAATATTTTTTTTTATTCAAAGGGAAAATTTTAACGAAATGTCAACAGCAAACAAAATTCGCTCAATAGCCAATAATCTCGCATGTTTGGACGAGATTCCAGTCTTCCTTCTCCGTTTAGAAGAAATTATGTCCGCACTTCATCATAAATTAACGTGGAAAGAATGGAAATATTATTTTAAACTAGGAACGTCTAAAGTGGTAAATAAGTTAAAGAAAAATTAAATTAGAAATTAAATTAAAAAATCTATTTAATTAGGCTTGGATGCTACAAAAATTAGTAACTCATCGTTCGATGTTACTCAAAGTAGTCGTACAATCGTGCGATTTAGTGCAAAGGGATCCGTTCACTCAAAGTATGGTCGCATTGGGACTCGTCGAGATGAACCAACCGCAAGAAAATTCGGCCACGAGTCGTACGGTCACTCAAACATCCGTCAAACCTGCCACAAACGAAGTATAAAATTTTAAATAAATTTTAAATAAATTTTAAATTTTATTTTCAGTTGAATTTAGTCGAATCGTTGATCAGTCCGCCCTTATCGAAGAACAGTAGTCTCGCCCGTCGCGCGGGACAACTGTTTCGTACGGGACAAGCGACGGATATGGTTTTCGAGATCGTTACGATACAAGGTTTTTATTAATTTTTTTAAAAAAAATTTAAAAATAATTAAAATAATTTTTCAAGACGAAACGGATACTGTGATCGATCACACGAGCGGTGAAGCCGTCAATCGTTCGACGCGTCAACGAGAAGTTCAAATTCACGAAATTCGAGCTCATCGAGTCATCGTTGCCGCACGATGCGATTGGTTTAGACGAGCTTTGCTCAGTGGAATGAAGGAATCGATTGACAAGTTGTGAAATAAAATTTTTAAATTTTTATAATAAATTTTGAATTGATTTTTTTATTTTATAAAAAGGAAAATCATCGTCCACGACACCAATCCAATTTTATTTCGTCTTTTCCTCGAGTATTTATACGAAGGACAAATCGAAACGAGTAAATTAAACACGGAACAGTTGGCCGACATGATGTTGTTATGCGATCAATACGAAGTCGATACATTAAAACAAATATGCGAACAGGCGCTTTTAACGCACATCGACGACGGATCGGCGCTTTTCTTACTCGGAATCGCCGATCAACTTAACGTTAAAACACTTCGGGTAATAATTTAAAAAAATAATTAAGAAAATAATTAAAAAAAATAATTAAAAATTAAAGAGCGCGGCATTGACTTTCGTCGCGATGAATCCAGAAATAATCGAAAGCGAAGTTTTCGTCGAATTACCCGAAGACGTTCAATCTGAAGTCGAAGAAGAAATAGCGGGATTAGCCCGAATGGAGCCTTGGTAAAATTTAAATAATTTGAATATTTTTTAAATATTTTTTTTAAATATTTTTTTAAACGTTAGGAAAGCGTTAAAAAAATCAAGTTCGTTTTTAACGGCCGTAAGTCCGTGTTCGGTATCATCCAGTTTAGAAGAAGTCGAAGAACTCACTGCGAATTTACGCCTTTCGAGACGAGAAGTAAAATTTTTTATTTTATTTATTTATTTATTTAAATATTTTGTTATTTTTAGCCATTGTCGGATTCGAGTTCGCTCGAAGAACTTCCTTTGACCCACGATTCGACACGTCTCGACGCATGCGTAGCGCAACTCAGGGACATCGTAGGCGCCGAAGTGCAACAAGAAGAACTCGTCCGTATTTCGTTGGCTGCGGATTTTGATGCAAATCGAGCGCTCAACTTTTTCTACGCTTCGTGATGAGACGAATGAGAAATTAAAACAAATTTAAACAAAAACTAGAAAAATTAGCCATTTTTTTTTTTCTTTCCATTTTGTCATCACGTGATATTCGCACTAAGTGTCGTTTTATTTACTATTTTGACCGAAATTGCACCTTTTTCAATGGTTACGATCAATGGCAGATGCAATTTTGTAGTATTTAAATTTAAATTTTTATTTTTAGTGTAAATTTTGAGAAAATAAAATTCAAATTCAAATTGTCAATTAACTATTCTTAACCTTTATTTAACTATAATTTACATTTTCTTTTTACAACTAAAGAAAAACATCTTTAACTTAAGCTTCTTCGCTTTCGACCGGTTCGCTGGGTTTTCTCAAAAAATCACGACCGTGACGTCGCTCGTAAACCAAACGATGTTTTTGTTTCATATAAGCGGTTTTAACATTACCAACTGCGCCTAAATCACCGTCTAATGATAGAAATTAATTAAAATATAATTAATAAAATAAAATTTAATTAAATTTTACATTTAATGAACCAAGCCGTTTCAGCATCTAAATATTGTTTCATAATTTCGGCACACAATTCCTTCGCATCTTGTTTGTTATAATAAATGCAATCGGTACGACGTTGGCGAAGTATTTGAAGAATTCGATCGTCCACTTGTCTGAAATTATAATTTTTATTAAAATTTAAATTTTTTATATTTTTTTTTTAACTTGTCGCGACGGTATTGAATGTTGGCTTCGAAGAAGCAAAGATTTTCCTCGATCGGGCATTCGTCGATGGTCGGAACACGACGAAATTTCTGATGGTAATAAACAGTTTTCGGACGGTTCGCAAGTACCACATTTTCTAGAAATTTTTAAGTTTTTTAAAAAATTATTTTTTTTGCTCGAATTTAGTCGAAGATCACGTCACCTCTAAACCAAGTAACCGGACCGTCCACCATTCGGTACATGGCAAAAAAAAATTTTTCGTACGCATTTCGTGGATTATTCGGATCGTTAATGAATTTTAATTCGTCGAATTCACGAACACCTCCGTTTTCCCCGTTCTCCCCGTTCTCTTGATCGGCACCCATTTTGCAATAGTTTACACAAATCGACACGGCGAGGCGCTGTCTCAATCTCAATCTCGCGAGATCGATTCGATACGTTTCTCATTGTCGTTTTCGTCTCGCTAACGTCGCGATGGTAAGACTTTTTCATCTCGCTCGTAAAATCACAATTTTTAACCATCGATTTAATATCTTACTAAATAATCACCTAATAATAACCACTTTTTACTTTGGGATTAATATTTATTTAAAAAAATGTTAAAATTAATGTGAAATTTAAAGATGAAAAAAATCAACGTGGCGACATAAGGAAACGTAAATTAATTTGGTTTTGTTTCAGTCTCATCGTAAGTTTTCGGCTCCTCGTCACGGCTCGATGGGATTTTACCCGAAAAAACGCAGTCGTCGTCATCGTGGTAAAGTGAAGGCATTTCCAAAAGACGATCGGACCAAACCGGTTCATCTCACCGCATTCATGAGTTACAAAGCCGGGATGACGCACATCGTGCGCGAAGTGGATCGACCGGGCTCGAGTAATTATTAGATACCCAAAATATCCCAAAAATGGTGTTTATGATGAAAACCCGATTGATCAATGGTTAGAACATGAATTTTATCATGAATACAATTTAGGGCGGACTGAAACACCATTTTCTTTTAAAAAATGTCTAAAGTTGAAATTTATATAAAAAATTTAATTTTTTTTTAGAGGTGAATAAAAAAGAAGTGGTCGAAGCGGTGACCATTTTGGAAGCGCCACCTATGATCGTTGTGGGAGTCGTCGGTTACATCGAAACTCCGCACGGAATGAGAGGCTTAAAAACCGTTTGGGCCGAGCATTTGAGCGAGGATTGTAGACGAAGATATTACAAGAATTGGTAATTAAAGATTGGAATCGAGGCTTTAAAAAGCTAAAATTACCAATTAAACTAACAAACCGAAGCTCTCCTCTCAGAAAAATAATTTCTCGATGAGGGCCGAGCGAATTAAACCGTTGGTTAAAATGGCAAATTTCGCTCGAAATGTGTTTAGGTACAAGAGCAAGAAGAAGGCATTCACTAAATATGCTAAGAAATGGCAGGATAAAGTAGGCAAAAAGGATATCGAAAAGGATTTGCAGAAAATGAAACGTTATTGTACCGTCATTCGTGTCATTGTGCACACTCAAGTAAATTAATAATTTAAATATTTTTTAAAAAAATTTAATTAATAATTTTATTTTAATAGATGAAGTTACTGCGCAAACGCCAGAAGAAAGCTCACATAATGGAAATTCAGTTAAACGGTGGTACGATAGCGGAAAAGGTGGAATGGGCTCGTAGGAATTTGGAAAAACCGGTATCGGTCAGTCAAGTGTTTGGTCAAGACGAAATGATCGATTTGATCGGTGTTACTAAAGGAAAAGGATACAAAGGTATGAAAAATAACGTTTTAGGGGTATTTA
>JAQFZU010000814.1:0-18739 GCA_034696185.1 Henia vesuviana | reverse complement strand
CTTAAAACAAATCTAAATAGTCGCATTTAAATACAATTAAATAATTTTTATTAACGGGACTATTAATTCTCTTAACAATATATTATTTACCTTAGCTAACTTGTCTAGATCTAGACAATCCTAGTAAAATATTGAATGAAATAAAATTTTGTTTTGATTTTGAAAACTGATTTATATACTTTACCCCATTTATTTTCGTTGTGCAAATGAAGAGAAACAGAACGACGATCAGTTTCATGTTGATATTAAAGCTTTAATGCAATGTCAATGCCAATCAGAAAGTCTGTTTTTATGGGACAAAAATGTCGTTTAAATTTCCGGGAAATGTAAATATTGTGGAATGCTGAATCGATTTTAAATTTTAACAAAGAATTTACATCATTAGTGTTACAAAATATTTTTTGACTTTCTATTGAAAAATAGTGCACAATTTGCAGTAAATGTTAACTACTGGAAAATTTCATCATTTTATTTCTGAAGATTGAACATGTTCAATCTGCACTCTCAAAACAGTTTGGTTGAGGCAACTTAGAATTTAGTAGAATAGAAGACAATCATAGTTATCTCGATGAAAATAAAATTATAAGGATTTCAAATTTAAAAAATACAACTAGGAAAATTCTTACATATTTATTCCTGTAATTACATTTATAAATGTCAGATTGCTGGAATTTTTAATTATATCAAATTTCATCTTCCAACTCGGGGCAAGGTCCATACTCCAATTTTTTCAAAACACAATCGTATGCCTAATAAAAACAGCAACTGTACTTTTATCTTTTATCTTTTATCCCATGGATGGATCCATTCCAAAACTTAGTTATACAGCAAGTCATAATATCCATTAGATTCTGTTGATGAATCAAAGAAATATTTTTTTTTATTTTTTTATTTATTTATATAAAAACAACTTACGTAATTTGGATGTTCTTTTACACATTTTCCCATAATTTGGGATTTTAATTTTGTCCAGTTTTCTTTGACTATCTATTATATGTATCAAGAAGGAAATTGGAGTGGAGTTGACAATGACTTACCTCATAAAGTTTTCTCGAGTCGAAACAAGCCTGTTAAAGTATAAAATAACCCGAATTATTAATTGAGGTAAATTAATAAAAACGAATTTTATTGAAAATTAATTTTGAGTGTTTGATATATTGTCGATGCTCACCGCATTGATACATTGCAATACAACTGAAGAAAATAGGGCGATTAACAGTTTCATGTTGATTTTGCAGTGTTACAAGAGTAGAATGGTGACGTGTATTTCTATTTAGTTTGAAAAATATCATTAATTTCCGGGAAATACAAGAATTACAAAAGAAACTGCAGAGTTTAATATTTTAAAAACTAATTTTTTTGTCAGTTTCGAATTTTTTAAAAATATGTTCACTTGATGTGTTCGGATAAAAAAAATTACGTAACATCAATATGTGGATCATACGTAGTGCTGACCACTACAATATCATCCTAAATAAATTTAGACGACTGATAGATGGAACTACTGACCTGATTCCGATATGATTCGGATGAAAAAATATGTGTCACGTAAAATGCTCCGAAAAATTAGGTAAATTAATTTAGGCTTAAGATCTAATAAGATACATGTAGAACAAAGTAGAATACACTAATTAAAATAATTAACACAATTCTAAACGCCCACAGAACTTCTAATTCTGGCGCGGAGCACAAATTGAAATTGGTGCTGTGCGCGTTCACTATAGACATCCACCACGAAAATCCGTATCAGTTGTTTTTAAGATGACATAAAACTTGGTATTTATAAATAATGTATTATGGTTCTTAATATCTCGATCAAAATAAAGTTATGAGGATTTTAAATATAAAAATTACAATTATGTTTATATATTTATTATTGTAATTACATATATAAATTTCAAATTGGCTCGAATTTCTAATTCTGTCGAGTACCTTTCTTGATTTCGGGGCAAGGTCCATCCGCCAATTTCTTTAAAACACAATTGCGTTCCTAATAAAAACAACAATATAAAGATAATATAAAATAATAAAATAACTCTTGAAAATAACACACCTCATCGTCTGAACAGCTATTCAAAGCTTTTTCAATCTCATTTCTTTTCTACATTTCAAATACCATTTTAAAAGTAATTCTTAAAAAATAGAAAAATCACTTAATTTACACTTTCATCAGCTAATGATTGCAGTATTTGACTTTTAAGTTTTGCAGTTGATTGATGCATATTCTAAATAAAATTAGTTATTTGAGATTTATGCCTATTAACGGTACCATCTTACAGTGCCCAGTATTCCATCCATGCATTTGTAAATGCTGGAAGAATCCTATAATCGATGGGGATTAATAAAATTATAAATTAAATCAGTTTTCCCACTCACTGCTTCTTTATTCTCTTCTTTACATTGGACGTTTGCATTTAAAAATTTTTTTCTAAAACAAGTCTTAATTTCTTTCTCATTCTGTTGATGGATCAAGAAAATAAATTTTATAAATTAATTTTATTTTTATATAAACAACTTACGTAAGTTGAATTTTCTTTTTTACATTCTTCTACAATTTTGGTATGTGATTTTGCCCAGTCTTCCATGAGTACCTACTTATTATTTGATTCTAGAAGGAAATTAGAGTGGAGTTGTTATAATCACTTACCTTATAAAGTTTTTTCGTGTCGATACAAACCTGTAAAAATATAAAATAACTTGCATTATTAATAGAGGTAAATTGATTTTGATATTATCGATGCTCACCGCATTGATACATAATGTAATACAATTGAAGAAGAATAAGGTGATCAAGAGTTTCATGTTGATCTTGCAGTGTTACAAGAGTTGAATGATGACTTGTATTTCTATTTAGTTTGAAAAATATCATTAATTTCCGGGAAATTCATGCTTTAAAATAAAATTGCACAGTTTGGTATTTTTTTTAAATACTTTTATCAGTTGAATGCAAATTTTTTTTAAATATGTTTATTTGATATGTTGTAACAAAAAAATTTATTCAACATTCGACAAGTAGAAATATTTTTTGTTTTGAAATTTCAAAAAAGGCTTACATCAGGTACAAAAATACATTTTAGTCTGCAAATGTCCATTAGCCTCGTAGCAAAATGTAACAGAAACATTTCATCCTTTACGCTAGCTACTAGAGTAATATCATCCTAATTTATATGAGCAATACACTGAGATACTCCGGCTTAAAGCAAGCCAAGGTACAACTATACAAGAGGTATGATCTCGAAGAGTGTTGACTGCCACAATGGCAGATGACAACTATAAATTTAATTTGGATGTAAGTCATTTGTATGTCAAAAGTTTTGTTATACTACTTGAAATTTTATTTATGGAGGATATATGGATCGATAGAATATTAAGGTTTACAATGGCAAGATAGTCGGTAGATTTTGATTTTCTAAAATCATATATTAAGTCTATTTTAAATGTTTTATGGGTGTGAAACACTATCTGCTAGGGCATATTGGGGGAATTGCATATGGTTTGAGTTTCAGTTTTATTGACGGATCTTGTTGAATTTTGTAATTTCAAATTTAATTTACTTAATCTCCATGTGTTTACAATGCGGGTTAAGAAGGACTCGAGGAATGGTCGGGTCGTGCTCAAGAGGGAAACTGTCAAGCCAAATATGGCAAATGGAATACAGGTCAAACCTTCCTATAACGAACTGCAATAGAACAAATTCCTAAATACTAAAAGTTTTACTTTGTTGGATGCCATATTAACTCCATGTTAAAAACTTCGTTATAACGAAATTTTGTTTTAAAGAACACAATTTTAACCAGAAGTGAAACTCTATTTTTTTATAATGAACATTTCAGGATTAAAAATTTAGTTTTTATGTACAAGTATATTGTCTCAAAAAATGGTGGTTAATGAATGTAATGTGTTTTATTAGATTGATTATTTGATTGAAATTATATCATTCTAATTGTTACAACGAATTTGATATAATGAATTTATATCAAAATTTTGTTTAAAATGAGATGTTTCGTTATAACATTTTCGGTTTAAAACAGAATTTTTTAAAATACTTTTTATTATATAGCAAGGTTTTCCAAATAACAAACTCTCCTATAACGAACAGATTTTTCATTCCTCTTGCTGTTCGCTATAAGAAGGTTTGACATATATATTATTTAGTGTCACAATGTATCTTTTCATTTTGTTTATATTCTTAGTTGTTATTAATAAATTAGTTTGTTTTGTTTAACAGTTTAACCACAAAAATGACTCGAGTGTTCTATAATTACAACAGATTTCTGAATCGGCCTAATGCAACTTGGAAAATTTCTAAAAATGTATGCGAATATTTCTCCAGCTTGGGATCCCGTCAATTAGTCGTAAGACAATTCGTCGTACGACAGTTGGTCGGGCGTCAATTGGTCGTATGACAATTCGTCGTACGAGTAAATTGGTTGTATGACAATTCGTTGTACGAGTCAATTGGTCGTACGAGTCAATTGGTCGTACGAGTCAATTGGTCGTACGAGTCAATTGTCGTACGAGTCAATTGGTCGTACGACAATTCGTCGTATGCGCCAATTCGTCGTACGACAATTGGTCGCACGCGTCAGTTTGTCGTACGACAATTCTGTTAGATTTCGCCCCAATTCAAGGTCAGTAATAATTGTCAATCACTGCTTTCGTGCTTTCACTTTCAGGTAGTTCCAGTTGCAATTCACGTTCAGCTAGTGTCGACGTGTCCAATATATTGGAAACCTTTAATTATAATAACGAGATACAAATTTGGAATCGTCGACATTGTAGCTGAACGTGAATTGCAACTGGAACTACCTGAAAGTGAAAGCAGTGATTGACAATTATTACTGACCTTGAATTGGGGCGAAATCCAACAGAATTGTCTTACGACAAACTGACGCGTGCGACCAATTGTCGTACGACGAATTGGCGCATACGACGAATTGTCGTACGACCAATTGACGCCCGACCAACTGTCGTACGACGAATTGTCTTACGGCAAACACTGGCTTTGCCTAAGTAGAAAAATTTCCACATGCCCAGCCCTGTTCAGCATATTTTACATTATTTATCAATAAAAATTAAATTTAAAAATTCTTTTATACAACTTAATAAACATAAATGATAATTAACAAAGTCATGGTTTTTAAGCTAAATGAATTAACATTTATTGTCTTAGCATTTACATTAGTTCAATATCAGTTTCTATCCTAATGCTTTTTTCAGTTCGGGACAAGGTCCATTTATTAATTTTTTCAAAACACATTCACCATCCTACGAATGAAAAAAACATCACAAGTTAAAAATTAATAGCTATAAAATAACTAACTGGATCCTTCAAACAGCTATCCACAAGATCTTCAATCTCTTTTCTTTTCTGCATTTTAATATTAAATTACAACAAATACCATTAATGTCAGACATTCAACATACATTTTCGTCAATCAATGATTGAAGGATTTGGTTTTTAATTTTTGCAACCGAGTAAGGTACCTAAAGAAAATAATTCTATTATACGATTTTGTTAATACTTTAAATTAGAATTTACTGTGCCGAGTATATTACAAACGCATTTCTCGATGATAGTATAGTTCTGCAAGTATATTTGATCTGTTATTAGAATAGAGTACAATCTTTATTTCTACTCTACTTCTCTTTTGTGGGTCTTTTCACATTCGTCATGTGCTTGTCGCCACTGTAAAATATTATACTTAACTTGAATTTAGCTAAAAACAATTTTTACCTTGTTTGAAGCACAGTATTCGAGTTCTTTGTCACTCTATTGATGAAATTATATTTTATATATTTTTTATTTATTTAAGTAACTTACAAGTGTTGAATTTTCCTTTTTACATTGCTCTTTAATTATATTTCTATTTTTTCTCTCATCTTCTTTTATTATCTAATAGAGTATTTGATTTATAAATGTGATAAGAAGATTGTAGTTATTGAAGTGTTGTGGTAAACAGTTTTACCTTATCTAATTTGTTTAAGTCGAGACAATCCTGGAATTGAAATGATAAAATTTAAATTTAATTTTTATAAATTTTTTTTAGTTTTTTTTAGAAAATTAAATTAAAATTAGATTAAAGTAAAAAATTTGAATATAATTTACCATACCCCATTGATAAATGTTATTAGGCTACTGAGAAGCAGCAAAATGCGTAGTAACATGTTGATGTTCTTGTCAAGTGATACTATGAAGTGTTGATTTGTTATCTATGTACAAATATATTGCGTGGATTTCCTGAAGAATGCTATTATTGCGAAATCGTGACTGGAAGTTGCATTAAAAATTTAAATTTTATGATGTTTTGGTTGAGTTTTAGTTTTATTTCTTATTCAAATATATTAAACATAATAAAAATACTAAAACTCAACAAAAAAATAAAAAAATTTAAATTTTGAATGTGGGTATGGAAAAATTCTTGTAAATGTGCTTTAGAATGTTTAAAAACTAAATATTTTTAAAAACTAAATATCACTTTAATGATTTTAGAATGGAATGTGATTGTTTTTGATTTCTTGACAATTCTTATTTATGTTGTATTTGTTTGTAATTTATTCATATACAATATAATTTGAATAGTTAATTCTTATTTATTCACAGCATTTTTATATTTTACATTAAAAAATAGAATTTTAGTTTTTAACCATTTTTAACCATTAACCACTGACGAATTTAATTTTTTGCTGTTTAAAAAATAACATTGCAATTTTTTGCATGACTTTATGTGATTTTTAATATGAAATTTAGTTTTAATTTTTTTTCATTAATTTTTTTTATTTGTTTCATTTAAAATTTATATTTCTTTATCTGTAACATTAATTACTCTTCTGTATTTCGGGACAAACCTATAAAATACATAAAAGTTTTATTACAGTTTAAATGTTAATTACTAATAAATTCATTTAACTACTTACTGCATTCAGTTTTTCACTAAAGCATTCCTCCTGTTAACATAAATATTTAATAAGTAAAAATAGTGAATTATTGAGCAAAAATCAATGGCAAAATTACAACTTTGAAAACTCTGAAACTTTGTATTGTTGTAGTTATGCCAGTGATTTGAAGTTAATTTACGTTTGTTTTTTTATCTTCACATGTTTTTAAGGCTTCTACGATTTCTTTCTTTCTCTAAAAAATTGTTTATTTAATATTCGGATTTAAATATAGAGCCGTGAAACTTACACTTTCATTTGCTACCGAGAGTACGAATTCCTTTTTTTCTTCATAAGTTGGTTCAAGTCGCTTATTATTTTAAGACATTATTTTAGACATTTATTATAAGTTTTAAGTCATTGTATGACTCACAGTTTCTAATATTTTCCATGCGCAATTATTTATTGTCTCTTGATCATTTGGTTTTGGGGTCACGTCCTGACATTTCCTAAACGCTTCTTCTTTCTGAATAGTAAAAATTTGATTTAAATTTGTATGAAAAATAAGTAAACAATTGCACACTAAAATTTCACTTGTTTAAATGCAATTTACTGATTTGAATTTTCGAGAAATATTGCAAGGGATAACTGATCTGGTTTGTCTATAAGTTTTGTTATGTTTACCTTATTTTCTACACATCTAGCAATTTCTTTGACATTTTCATCTGTCTGAAATTAAAATTGATGCTATAAATAAAATTAGTTAATAACAAAAGTATTGATTATTGACAGTGTCGTTAATTTTAGTAAATTGGAAATGAAAATAGAAAATGTATTAGATTATAATATTTTTAAAATACTTACAAGTTTTGGATTTTCTGTTTTGCATTTTTCTTTAATTGGACCCAACAGTTTTTGATACTCACTTTCATATTTCTAAAAATATGGAATTATATTAATGAAACATACATGCAATACTGATTTAGTATTACCTCATTAATTTTTTCTCTGTTGTCAAAACATTTCTGTAATTATAATTAAGAACAAAAATTATTAATTAAAATTATACATTTTATCCATTTACCTCTTTTGCAAATGCAGTTGCAAAGCTTAATATAGAAATAAACACCAATGAATTCATTATTGCCTTGAAGTAATCTCTGTAGTGTACCTGGTAGAAAACTATCCTCACATTATAAATAATATTGTAATGTGAGGAAGTGTTGCGAAACATCCGGTAAAATACACTTGAAAAGAAATTTGAGTCAGCAATTCAATGATGAATAAAACCATGTAATGAAAAACAGCTCATGATTTTATGAGTTATATGATGGTTAACCTTATTGCTTTGAATATTTGCTGTTGTACTAATGCTATCTCTATATCAATAAAAATAGTCTTAACCATTGAAAAAAATGACAAATTTTAAAAATTAAAACAACTAGACTAGAAAACTATATTTTATATTTTTTAACCAAACTTTATTAAATACATTTTCATTTAAATACATAAATACATTATTAATAAGAATGGATAACAGCTTGCTACTTCTGTTGACGTCAAAACAAGGTGTGATACATGAATGGAAGAAGCTCAGTCATGCATCAATTAATGTGAATGAGTTAATAATGTATAGGCAAGAAATATATTAAATCTTAATGTGTTTTTGTTGCAATATAAAGGTGTAGATGCAAATCTATAGAGAAAATATAACATATTCAATATTCAATCATAGTAACATTCCCATGGACATCTGTAAGTTCATCTGGTAAAAAAGCCCACAAATAAAGTTTTAATGAATAAAAAAATTGTATAACACATCCGGTAAATTTCACCAAAAAAAGAATAAAATTAATTTTCTATGGGTATTTGAGAATATATGGCTTTATGTATTGGGAAAATTGCCTGTGAAAAAGGAAGTTTTTTTTTTTTTTTTGCATTTTATAAAGTTTTATTATGGAAATTAGACTCCAAACTTGCACTATTCATTTCTAGGCTATTGTTGCATGTTTGATCACATACTTTTTTTAGTACAGTCATTTGGGACAATAAGTGAAGGAAAGGTTGATTGAGTGTATAACAAAAAACAAAAGCCCATAAGATTTTTTTTTTTTTTTTATTTTACATCCATTTATAGTTACATTTGATTTAATTCAAAGTTCTTTTTATATTTCTTGTTCGTTTAAAGATTTTTAACTTTCTTGAATTCGGGACAAACCTAAATAACAGACATTTTATGAGTTTTATAATTGCTAATTATTTCTAATTGATAATTTACTGTTTCAAGCTTTTCCGTTATGCATTCTCCCTGGTAAATATGAATATTTAATAATTAAAAACAATAAATTAACAAGTAAATTTAGTTTACTTTTTTGTCTTTGCACGAATTACAAACATCTTCGATTTCTTTCTTTCGCTGTGATATTTCAATTCATTACATTAATTAAACTACAAAAGTAATCACTTACATTCTCAGTTGCTCCATCGACTATTATTTCCTTACATGCTTCGAATGATATTTCAGTTTTCTAATTAAGATTAGACTATATTAAAGTTTCTAATGATACTGCTTTACTTACCATTCCAAATACTTCGAATGCACATTCTCTCAAAACTGTGTTTTTCTACATGATGAGTGTTTAAATTTGTAAATTTTTAAAGTAAAAAAAAATTGTTTCAGATAAATTGTAAATGAAATTGGTTTAATTTTGCTGAATTAAGTATAATCTTACCTTTTCCCTAATGCATTTCATTATTTTGCTTTTGCCCTATTATTGAAATATAAGAAAATTTATTAAAACAGCAATTTTGACATTAGAAATTATATTAAATCATAACTCTAGTTTGATTAGAACTAAAAAGAAGTGATTTAAAATTCTAATCAAAATAGAATTAATCAAATTATTTACATCTTTTTGTTCTTCTTTCCATTTTGTTACAATCGGTTCCATTATTTTTTTCGATTCAGTTTTATATTTCTATAAGTGATATATTTGAGTGTGAATTTAAAAAGTAATTAGATTATTCATACCTTTTGAAATACTTCAAAATTTTTAAAGCAAGTCTATAATTTAATTAATAGTAAGAATGTTATGTCTAGATTAATTGCAGTTTACTTTTACGTACCTCGTTTGCTGCAGTTGCGCAGACAAGAAGAAAAAGAAATACTGATTGTTTCATGTTTTAATTCTTTGGACTTCTGTTAGTTGACTGGTAATATATATATATAACAATGATTTTATATACGGCAAGGATATGCTGCGTATTATATCCTGTATTTTTAGCTTATAAAAGAATTAAAATTCGAAAGTTTTGACGCTTTGCATCTCAATTAATCACGCGAAACTCGATTCAGTAAAGAAACTCGTAATAAAAATAAAATTTATATTTAGGATTATTTTTAGTCATAAATTAAATTAAATTTTGTTTGCCTTGCGATTTTTTTTTAGTTTAATAATGACCAAGGACCAGCCTCGTCATTAGAAAATCAAAGTATGTATAAATCAAGTTTAATTGGCAATTGATTAATTGTTGAGTACGACTAAAGAAGGGTTAACAACAATCTGTGTTGTGAGGTTGGGGGTACTGGATAGTTTTCCTCACACATAAGACGTGTGCGCTATGAGACAAATGATATTATTTATATCATTTAAAGCATTGTTATTAGCGAATTTGAATAGGCTTTGATATTTAGTTAAAAAAAAAGTAATTTATCAGTAGTTGGATTCTGTGTAGCTTTATATAGTGAAAACCTTACCCATGAAAAAAAAGCTTGCTTTTTGGCATTTTATTATATCTTTTATTATGGATATTAGATTCCTAACATGCAATTGCACTAGTGTGAAAGCACATTGTGAATGAAAGAACACCATGAAAGTACAATGTGAATGCACGCTCGATTTTATATTGAAGAATTTACGCTCATGATGTAAAATATTTTCATAAAATCTTGCAACAACAAAAAAACTTTTTATTTAACTTATTATTTCTATTTTTAAAATTTCCATTCATTTATTTATTCTTTCAATGTTTTTTCTTGAATTCGGGACAAAACTGTAGAATAAATATTTAATCAATATCTTAATAATAGTTGCTTATTATATTTAATAGATAATTTTACTGTTGTAAACTTTTCTCGTATGCATTTCTCCTGTTAATAAGAATGTTTAATAATTAAAATAATAAAGTAACAAGTGAATTTCATTTACTTCTTCTTTGCACGAATCACAAGCATCTTCAATTTCTTTTTTTCGCTGTAAACATTTGATTATTTTCAGTAAACAACAAATATAATAACTTACCTTTTCAGTTGCTCCTTCGACTAATATTTTCCTAAATACATCAAATGGCAATTCAGTTCTCTAATTGAGATTAAATTATTTTAAAGTTTCAGCTTCTACTGCTTTACTTACAGCTCCCAATATTTTCCAAGCACATTCTTTTTCAGCTTTCTCATTCTAGATGTAATGATTTAGTAATATATTTTAACATTTATCCTTTACTTACATTCGGATATTCCTTATGGCATTTATCAAAAGCATTTTCTGTCTATGTAATGAGAGTTTAAATTCTTAAATTTGAAAATGGTAATTTATTCATGGAGACTTTCATAAACCATTTTTATGAATAAATTTACAAATTTTCAAATTAAAAAAATTTATTTTTAGTATATTATAAATGAGATTGGTTTATGATTAGCTGGATCAAATATAACCTTACCTTTATCCGAACACATGTCATAAGTTTGCTGTCGTTCTAATATTTAAATAGACACAAGAAAATTTATAAAACAAAATAATAATTCTCAGTTTGATTAGAGCTAAAGACTTTTTTTAAAGTTTTGAATTTTATATAATAATTGTGACTTACATATGTTGGGTGTTCTTCTTTGCATTTTTTAAAAACCGGCACGCCTAATTTAATGAACTCCGATTTAAACTTCTGCTAGTAAAATATCACAGTGAATATGAATTTAATAATTAGAATTAAATTATTCATACCTTTTGAGTTTCATCAATGCTTTTAAAGCAATTCTATAATTTATTTAATAGTTAAAATATTGATTTGGGATTTAGTTTCATTTTTACTTACGTCATTTGCAAATGCTGTTGCGCAGACTAGAATAAAAAGAAATATTGACTCAATCATAACTGATGATTATTTTGGAACGTTGTTAGCTGTGGTAAAAATATATGCAGTTTGTGGTATTATATATTGTAAGGATATGTTGCGTAACGTATCCTACATTTTTTACTTTTAAAATAATTAAAATTCGAAAGCTTTGACGTGGTGTTTCTGCAATTAATCGCGCGAAGCTTGATACAGTAAAGAACCTCTTAATGTAAATCGAAATTTATATTTATGATTATTTGAATTATGGAAATTAGTTTATTATTAACTTTTGTGTTAATTTACTTTTTCCTTTGCATATAGAGCACTGGTGTTTTCTACTTCTTTTCTGCTTTAAAATTGCATGTTATTTTAATATTTTCATTTTAATTTTGCAAGTATTGACTCACTTTCGATCATATCGTTTAGCAACAATTCTTTGGTTACCATTCCTGGATTGTCTGCTTTACATTTTGCTTTAATTGGTGCTTCCAATTTCATATACTCATATACATATTTTTAGCAGTACGAAAATATATTAGTGAATTATGATTATACACTGAAGCGCAAAATTTACATTTTTACCTTTTATGATCGCTTTAATACTCAAATAATTAAATCAAACAACAAAATTAATTGGAAGAATAACAATTTATTTTATTTCAAATCCATTTTAAATGTATTGTTTTATTTCCATATTTAATTCTACCAATCGGGGTCCATTTCCGGACACAGCTTTAAAAGAAAATTGATATACATTAATAGTTAACTCAAATGTTTTACATGAGATGAAATTTAGAATTGTCAACAATGGTAATTTCAGTTTAATTAAAGACCTGAAGTTGATGTGTATTTAAACACAGGTCTTTAAATAAATCTGTCGTATTGTATAAATATTAACTATATTCAGAAATAAACTCACTTTCTTATTTAACGTTTTGCGAAGAGTCTTGAAACCCTATATAAAACTGAATTATTATTAAAACAAATTATTTCTAAATTTTTTACATCATAAGTCGCGATGTTATAACTAGCAAAAACTTTCTCGATTTCTTTACGTTTCTAAAAAAATTTAATTGTAAATATGATAAAGAAAATAAAGAAAAATGCTAAACTCACACTTTCATCTACGATTGCTGCAAAATATTGTTTTTTTCGAGTATCACTTGTTGGAATGAATTCCTAAATAGAAAATTACAGAATTTAAACCGAATTTAATTAGTAGTAAATATATCTCTTACACAACCCATTTCTTTATTTACGCAATTAACTAGACTTGTAGCGTCCTAGTAAAAGTAATTTTTATTAATACATTAAATAAATTGTAATTAAATACTTAACTGGTGATTTTTCTCGTTTCTTGTCACATTCTACTAAAACTTGGTGATACTAAATAAGTTTTATGGAGTTAGATTTTATTATGATGTAAATAAAGATTTTTACTTTCTTGTCGACGCTAATCATAATTTCCTTTTCATCCTGTTAGTTAAATAGTTGTAATTAAATAGATTTCTATAATTTTTTTAAAGTTTACAATTGTTGGGTTTTCTTTTTTAACTATTTCTGCAGCTGCTTGCATCATTTTTGTATAGCGTTCTGTTTGCATCTGTATTAAAAAGAATATTTTATTAGTTATATGGTAAATATTTATTAAAATATCGGAATTAATTTTTATATATTAAATATATTTATTACCTGCCCTACTTTCGCCATATCAAAACACTTCTGGAACATTAATTTATAAAGATGAGAAAATTGTGTGTGTGAGCATAAGTTTGAAATGAAATAATATTTTTCAGAGGTATAATTGATTACAATCAAATAGTTTTGTATATTATTTCATTTGTAAAAATATTTCTTTTGTTTTTACCGCATTTGCCGCTGAAATCACACAACCGAAAAGAAATAACAGAGAGTGGCAACATTTTGCCATACTGTGAGATTGTTAATACCTTTTGAAATGTTGTTTATTCTACGATATCGCGTGCAATCTAAAGGAAATACGAGATACAATAATTTTCTATTTGTGGAGAATATGCTAATCAATATTTAAATCAAATTTAAAGAAATAAGCGCATTGTTGTTTAGGTATTCGGTAAGTAAGAATCAAATTTTTAAATTTTTTAATATCTGATATTTTTGCTGTTGCATTTATTTAGACAAAGTGAATTATACTGGGAAATCAAATTACACGTCAGCATTCAAATAATAAAATCTAATGTAAAATATTTTATTTAAAGAAATAAGAAAATTCATGTAGACTTTTATGTTTTATTTCATGATCATTTTAAATTTATTATTTTACTTTGCCTTCCAATTTAGTGAATCTTTTTCTTCATTTCTGGGCATGGCTATATAGAGAATTGAAATATATTTAGTATTAGTGCGTATCTAAAATTAGATGTAATTTAGAATTGACAACAATTCGACTTCCAATTTAATTTTAAGGTTTTAAGTGCATTTGTCGCATTGTATCAATTCTTAACAAATTTGCAGACTTATAACTTATAAACTTACTCCTTTTCCTAACTTGAAGAATACATGGGAAATATCCTTTAGAAATAAACCCATAAATATTATAAATATTTTATTGCTTTATTACTTTTTACACTATAAGCTCCTGTGTCACAGCTAGCAAAAGTATCTTCGATCACTTTACGTTTCTATAAAATTTTAATTGTAAGTATGAAAAATGTATTAGGAAAAACAAACTCACACTTTCATCTGCGATTGCATCAAGATATATTTTTTTTCTTGTTTTAGCTGATTCCATTACTTCCTAAATAAAACATTGCCAAATTTAAGAGCACATAATTAGAAATAAATTTATATCTTACACAACCCATTTCTTTATTTACACAATTAATCAATTCTTCATATTTCTAGTAAGTAATCTTGATTAATAAAAGAAATAAAATTATAATTTTATATTACAGTCATCTCATGTTGTATTTTCTTAAAACATTTTTTTTCAGTTGTTTTATGCTAATTGAATAAATTTTGTAAGTTTAAACCTGTTTTGATATTAATAAAGGATTTTACTTCTTCTGCAAAGCGCTCAGTAATATCTTGATCAGTCTGTTGAGTAAATAATTTTAATTAAAAAGATTTTTTTTAATTTTTTTTTTAAATTACAATTTCTGGGTCTTCTTTTTTATATTTTTCTCCTGCAATTTGTTTTGCTATGTTGTAGTGTTCTGAATGGCTCTGTATTAAAAAATAGGACAAATATAGACTGATATTGATAAAACCCATACTAAATTTGTTTATTACCTTTGCCAGTTTGTCATCATCGAAACACATCTGGAAAATTAATTAACAAAAAGTGAGAAAATTGAAAAAGTTGTTGTAAGTTAGAAATTAAATTTAAAAAAAAATTGACAAATGTAATTGATTATGATTGCATAGTTTTTGATTTTATTTCATTAATAAAAATATATTTGATTTTGTATTTACCCCATTTGCTGCTGTAATTATACAACCCAATAAAAATAATATATTGAGTAGCGACATGTTGCTTTCTTGCTGTGTTATGGTATACTATGAAATTGTTATTACATTATGTAGATATTCAAAACTATCGCGTGCAAAATAAAGGAAGTACGAGAGGGATAGTTTTTCAATTTTAGAGAATATGCTACATCAAATTCGACATGAAAAGGCTGAATTATAGTCACAGGATGTCGTGCTTCGGGGTTTAAAGAACTTGATTAACCAAATACAATTGGAAACCACGCGATGAAATCTCGTGGTTGAAGGTAGCGAAATAAATGACAAATAAAATGTGGTAAAACAACACTAAATTTATTCTTGGGAATAAATGTAATCAAAATACTATGGCCAGCGGAGTGCCTTACAAAAGATAGACTAATAATATTTACGAAAGTTGGGCCACAGGTTCGGTGGCGGCATGCGTCCGTGCTGGCGGCGCAGGCTGATTGGACGATTTCGGCGGTTGTCTAGGATGGTGAATTCCGTCGGGGCGCATGATTTGGCGCGATTCTGATAAGAAAAACAAAGTCGAATTGAAAGTAACACCGTAATACAATAGTTACCAACAAATATTTAAAAAAAACTTAAATAAAAAAAATTTCTTAAACTTTAATTGCATTATGGTATAAGTATAGATTAGCTCCCTACCTGCAATCAAGATCATATCTGGTGCAACAGATAACCTGTCCTTTCCGCGTTACGAATCCGTGGTCAAAACGCGGGGGGCGGGGTGGTGGCACATGGGATTTCCCGAAATCATGTCTTTCAAAATTTCCCACAAAAAAAATCACTACAAACAAGCCGCCATGATGCGCTATAATGTCACAAGCACGGCACGATGCCTCTCCCACATACGTACATGCTCAATATGACAGCTATTGCAGCAAAATGAAGATTTCAAGGTTAGTATATGGGTTTTTGTGTGTTTTTTGGGAAACCGAGCAAAATGGAGGTAGGGTGTTTTGTCGACCAAATCGCTGTTGGAACAATGGAATTTGATGGACAAAACAACGGAATTTGGTCAATCAAAAAAAAGATTTCCAGGTGCTCATTTAGAAATTTCTGGCGCAAGAATAATTGAAGACATAAGAGAATTCAGTTTAGATGCTTATATTTTATTTCATAACCATTTTATATTTTATATGTTATTTTGACTTCTGTTTCCGCTCCTTCATCTCTGGACACGGCTTTAAAGAAAATTGAAATGCATTAACCATTAACTTAATCTTAAATCAAATGTAATTTAGAATTGTCAACAATGCTATTTCCAGTTCATAATAAAAGGCCTGAAAATAAATGGGCATCAATTATTATGTCCTTAAAATTTCAGATCTTTAAATAAATTCATCGCATTGTATTAATCCTTTTCAAATTGAGCTGTAAACTTACTCCATCCTCTAATTTTTTATGTATGGACGTCAAATCCTAAGGAAATTAGAACCATTAACTTTTTTAATATTTTATCGCTTGTTTATTTTTTACTTTAGAGGTGTTAAAAGTAGCAAAAATTTCTTCGATCTCTTTGCGTTTCTATTAAATGTTAATTGTAAATTTGAAAATATTTGACAGAAAAAAAATATCGACTTACACTCTCATCCGCGATTGAATCAAAATATTGTTTTTTTTGTGATTTAACAGTAGGAATGAATTCCTAAGCATGAAAATACTGATTTTAAATGTACTACAATTAGGATTAAATTTATTTCTTACACAACCCATTTTGTCATTCATGCAATTTGTAAACTTTTCTTCGTCCTAGTAATTAATTTTTGTTAATAAAATTATGTAAAAAAATTATGAAATCTTACATTTGGATTTTTTTCAAGTATAGGACGACATCCACTAGCAGTTGTTTGGACCTAAATAAATAAACTTGTTGAGTTGAAATTTTACCTTGAAGTAAAATTAAGATTTTTTTTTACTTTCGCATTGAAGTTGGTGTTAATTTTGTCTTTTTCCTGTAAAGAAAAAAAATTTAATTAAATTGATGTTTTAAAAATTAGATTAAATTTTACAATCGTTGGATTTTCTTTTTTAATTATTTCGATAGCTTTATTGTCTCGTTCCATACTAATCTGCAATAAAAATACAAGAATGAAGTATACATGATAATCATTTATTTTCTAATATTTAAATCAAAGCCTATTTATTACCTGGTGGAATTTCTTGAAATTGAAACATACCTATAACGTTATTAAATAAATTTATAAAAAATTTTAAAAAATGTTGAAAAAAAGATGAAGTTTTTAGCTAATAAAAGTAATAAGAATTTGATAATTTTAAATTTTAATTTTACCCCATTTGCTGCTGTTATTACGCAACCTAAAAGAAATAAGAGAGAGAATGGTGACATGTTGCCTTGTTGGTGTACTATGGTACTGTGAAATTGTTAATATCTTCAGAAAGTAACAACTGTTGCATGATCTAAAGTTTATTTATTTCTAAAGAATTTGCCTATCAATATACTTTGATACGGACAAAAGGCCTGAATTTTTAATCGTGGGAAAACACTTGAATAGAATGCATTATATGCACATGATTCAGCGGATGCATTGCAAAACCAAATCATTTTTGTGTTTTTATTGAGTTTTGCGTTTATGCAATTTTGATTGTGTCAGTATTAAAAATATTGTTAATGCTTATTGCAATAATCGAATCAAACGTTCTACTTTAAAAGTATTTAATAAAAACATCGGCATAACAACGGTGATATAATTACAGGAATATATAACAATTCTTAAAATTTTGTTTATGAGTGTTTGTTTTACACTATAGATTTGTATGTGATATGAGATAAAGCAACACCTCACGAAAAGTAAAAATATTTTATTATTGAACACAGATAGTGTTAAATATATCGTAAGAATTCTTACTTAACTCAAAAAAAATTTGAGTTCGTTGGCAAGGATGACTTGTTTTCTTGATTGTGAACTAATATATTAAGTTGATCTCATATCTACAAAATTCTAATTAGCGGGTGTTTATTTGTCAACAAAGGTGCGAATATGAGGCGGTTTGCTTTCATGAACAGGCAAACGGATGGCCAATACAAAAATAGCGCTTTAAAAGCAGCTGAATACTTTACAAGCGATTTAACAATCTAGCAAACAGACCACTTTGTATATGGGTTTTTATGTGTGTTTTGGGAAACCGAGCAAAATGGAGGAAGGGTGTTTTGTCGACCAAATCGCTGTTGGAACAATGGAATTTGAGGGTCAAAACAACGGAATTTGGTCAATCAAAAGAAAGATTAAGTCAACGA
>JAQFZU010000813.1:0-18746 GCA_034696185.1 Henia vesuviana | reverse complement strand
ATTATTATAATAAAAAACGACACTCGACACTCGACACTCAATATTATCAGCCAGCGAAGCGGCTGCAGGTTCCTAGTCCAGTTTCATTTTAAAAAGTATTTATCTTTATCATTGTCATTAATCAATTTTGACCAATTATTATTTGAGGTCATGGTTATGTTATTGGGAAAGAATATACGAGAAAAAATGTGGGGCTTCTAAAACTGCATTTATTTCTGAAAAATTATAAAACCGGAAGTCTGCCATTTTATGCGGAAAATAGGGGCTTTGCTTTGCCTGTTTGCCTTAGGGCCTCCAATATGAAGTTATGCCTCTGCAAACAATCAATTTAATAAGTCAAGGTGACTTCATTGTAAATATGTATCCTAGTGGTTAGCATGGTTGCCTTTAAACTCGAAGTATGCGGGTTCAATTCCCAGCCTACATTGGTGGTTTTTTCGGGTGAGGAAAAAACGAAAGTCTCAGTCTTTTGGAAGGAAGCCATTGGTCCCATGTTTGGAAGATTTTCCTTGCATAATAGAAACCCAGTGTGACAAAATTACCAGGTGGAGGGCTCATCCCTTGGTATCAGTGTTTAGTCGCGTAGCAGAAATATGGCCGAAGTTAAATACCCCTGCTTGGTTTATAAGCAGGGAAAACCAACCAACTATTATAATTAAGTGATTTACAATGTTCAATTTTTTTTCTTCAATTTTTTAAGTGAATTAAAGCACTCAATAAATGTAGATGAATTAAAACACCTAATAAAATGGAATTTTGCACCTATACAAAATAAATGCCTAATAGCACTCATATAAAATGGGTGACTATAGAGCACTCTTATAGTGATAATGATTTGAAGCACCTCAAACAGAGGTGTGTGAAGTCACCATTTGAGGTGCAGTATATGGGACAGCCAAACTCACCTCAAAAGATGCCAAAGGTTTCCTTTTGTTTTTACAGTGTAGTTTTAATTGGTGTTAGTACTTTATTTAACCAATAATATATTTGTTTAAATTTGTAGCAATTGGAGCAATTGGAGTCCGTAGTACCTCCATGTGAGAAACCATAAGCTGACCAGCCATCAGCTTGATCATCATGGATCATCGACGATTAATTTACTCTGAGAAGATATAACACATATCATGTTTTACATTATGTAAATTCCCTGAAAAATGTTTTAACAAATTTCAACTTTTTTGTAATTGTTTGGTCTACTTACAGATAAGAGCGATAAAGAAACTGATAATGCAAACTGCTTTAAGTTTAACTTTATTATTAATATCCAAACTCAATCTAGATTGCAATTATTCATTCAATTCAAACCGTAGAAAAACCTTATTTTGATAAATTGACCTTTGATTCATCTGATAAATTAATAATTTTCAGTTTTTGAATAATACAATTTTTTTAATTATTTGGTTTTGATATAGGCCACTACATTTCAAATTTTTAAAACAGTTGTATTCGTTTTTGTATTTAACCAAATATTTTTAAATATTCATAATTTTTCTTTGCATATTTTGTGGCCATATTATTAATTGTACCGTCAAACATTATTTCTAACCTCTGCATCGTTGCCTTCAGCTTTTTCATTAACCAGACATTAGTTCCTTTCTGTAAATACAAATAATATTAATTACAGATAAAAAATAATAACAAAAAATGGTTTTACTGTGTGTTGGCCAGTTGATAATTTTTTCTCTCCTGCTTCTAATAGAACTACTAAATTAAGAAATTTCTTACATTGTAAACATTATTAATTTGCAATTTACCTTTGCTTAAAATGCTTTGAAGCATGTTTGTCAAATAGTTAACTACAAAATTAGAAGAACATCCTGAAACTAATTTTTAAAAAATAAGTGAAACTAAACTTGTTTCCACATTTTAGAATCATGTACTAATGTCATAGATTATTGTCATTTAGATTATTGTAAAAATCTAAATGCTTATTTCTTTTAAATCTAAAATATTATTATAGTTATTACACCTACTATATTATTTTGCTCACCTTTGTGAATGTAGTTTTGCATTGACTTTAACAGATTTTCTGTGGAATGGGTCTGTAAAATCTGTTCGCTGTAATTCTAATTACAAAATATTAAAATAAAATTGAAATTTCCGAAATTAGTTCACGAAAAAAATTGTACTACATTTTTGAGCGTCAATGGAACACTAAATTTTAGCCAAACTTTAAACCAAAATTTAAACCAATCCATTAAACTCTGAAAAATTCAAATTTAAAAGTTAGAACTCTTGTTTTTATTAACTTTGTGATAAAATTATGATTTTTTATGCCTACCACTGCTTTAATATCGTTCGTAAATGAGTCTAGAAATTGCTTTTGATTTTGAGGAATATTTTTACTATTTTGCTGCAAACAAGTTTTCCTTTTTGAATTGTTTTTAACTTCCTTTCTGATCTTCTTCTGCTTACTTTCCATGAGGTTATCTAAATGCTTTTAGAAAAAATTTGTTTATTTTTTCCTCCGCAATTTTGAAAAAGTCTGAAATGTAGGCTTAATTTGTTGCGCTTAACGAGTATTGTTTTGTTAAATTCATAACAATATGACATTGTTCATTTCACGTTAGTACGGTAACATACAAATATTTGAGTTTTTAAACCATCATACTTTTTTCTTATTGAAAATCATGCTAATTTGTTTAAAAAGGAAATATCCATCCAATAATTTACCATTGTTTTGCACTTTTCAACATTCCTTTCTCCAATCGCATAAAATTATTTTTTTGAAATTACATGGGTTGTGATCTACTAAGTCTTCTCACAATTGCATCGCTGGATTTGAGTGATCAATTACCCCAACATATTAAAATGTTAAGATTTGGAACTGCCTAATTTCGGTAACAAATAGCACTGTCCAAGTCGGGTAGCAGAGACTTTAGTATTATGGCTTTGTATCGGCGGTCTCGAGTGCTGGTACGAGGTCGACGAACCTAGGATGCAGTGAGAACGTGGCGGTGATGTGAGTCGTGGCCATACATTAAATAAAGGCTCGATTACACATAAATGTCCGTGTCCGGGTCCGTGTTCCAGTTATTAATTACTAATGTGGCGAGTTTTGATTTTAATGACTAAATATGATTTTTAGACGATCGAATGAGTGACTATTGAAAAAAATCTGTAACGATTCAAAAAATTGTGGGAAGAATCCGGCGGCGACCCAGAATGCATTGTGGTCCCGGAAATACACCCATGTAAGTGTAATTTCTGGTTGTTTTATTTTGATTTTTATTCTAATTTGTTTCAGTATTGACGATTGGGTTGGACATTAGCCAATGTCCAACCCGGTGATGATGGCAACTGGTCAAAACCCGTCACCCACCAACCACAACAGTTCGTCCCGGAGTGGGCCTTGCTCCACCGGACGAGGCTGGTAGTGCCCCCACCTCCTCCGATGCCCGAGGACGAGTTCTTTGCTCGCATCCAGGCGATGCAGGCAGAGGAAATGTCCAGAGGCACAGAAGAAGGAAAGGTGTTGCTTGACCCGGCCATCTTCCTAAATTTGGAGGCGGGGATCCTCCTCACCCCCGAGGATCTGTTGCAACCGACAAGGGAGGATCCCTTTGTTACCACAGAAATAGAAATTCGTCCTCCACCACCAGAGGACAATGGCGATAGAGGAAGTGACCGCTTCCACAACCGAGGATGGCTCCAATCTCGATTGAAGCCACCTTCGGCACCCCCTTTATTCCTCCCCTTTTGTTTTTGTTTTTTTTTCATATAGGTGCCCAAGACAGTGTTCATCAGGATTTTTATTTTTAACTTTCATTAATTTTTGTGTTTTAATTCTTTTTTAATATTTTTTTTTGTTGTCAATTTTTTTAATAACTTTTTCGTTTTTTTTATGTATCATTTCAATTTGTAATGTTTTCATTGTTTGTATTTTGTTTTAAAATTTTTTAGAGCCACCGCGACTGCACTACATCGCTCGGGCCCCGTGCTTTCTCTGTTTGCCACTTCATTGTTAAATTGGTGTGCCTGGTGCGGTCGTTTGCGCTCTTCTTTCTACACACCTGTCCGTGCTGCCGTAGTAAGCCGCCTATCCCTTGACAAGTCGACAAGGGGGGAATTGTGACCAAATGTCACTAGAGGGCAGCATGGACCCCCGGTCAGATGACCTTTGGGGCATGTTCATTCATGAGAGCTGGGAGGCGCGACCCTTAATCCATAGTCAGTCTGCTTCTGCCCATCTTAGAGATGAGACAGGTGGTGGCAGTGCTGGCTATTTGGCCCATCATGGTGATGAGTAGGGTTGCCCAGTGTCATACATGTTGGACATGGCAGTGGTTGTACGGAGGGTGAGAATAGGTACGGCTGCCCCATGTAGCCGGAAAGCTATGTTTTAATTACTATGGCTACGTATTATGGCTACATATTAATAGTATTATGGCGGTTTCAGCCGTCGGCACTTGGCTGGCGAACCGAGGAAGTGCGGGGAACGGGTCAATAATGTCAGTCGTGGCCTTAATTAAATAAAGGCTTGACATGTTAAACATGTGTTTGTTCCATTCATTTCAAAGTGTCCAACCGGGAAACCATCGTTTAGGGACCGTGCCCAGATGCCGGCAAAACGGCCCGTCACAAAATAAACTATTTCATTAATTTCCAGGTGCTTTGTAACGGTTCACTAAGTCAACAAAGACAATTACATCATCAGCACATTAACTATTTTCGGCCAGCGAAGCGGCCACAGGCTTCTAGTTTATTCTAAAACTAAGTCACATGTGGACGAAGACTGTTGTGCTTTTATTTAAGAATTTTTGTTTTGAACATTTATTAAATTGAATTAGAATTAATTAAAATTAAGTTTTAATTTGAATTTAGTGAACTTATTTATAATGTGCATAAAAATATATTTTTACAATCAATCAATTTTGCCGCTTCTGGTGCTGAAGTTGCAGTCTTCACAATGTGTTTGATAATTCCATATTTGTTAAATAGTTGTAGAATAACACGGTGCACACATGTGTGATCCATGCTGAAATTTTTTTCCATATTAGCATTGATTTATTCATTGAAGCTGATAAAATATGGAATATGCTGTCCAATAATTATAAAATCAAATTTTCGAACAAGTTTTAAGAATTATTGTGGGTTTTTACTGCAAACAACTCAGTTTTGGCATATATTTGTTTTACTTTAGCTACCTTATTTCAGTGGTGTTGTATAAAGATTTTGTAAATTACCCCAACTGTTAGAACATTTTTGGCAACCTAGTAGTATTTGGTGTTGGAGACAATTTAGGCAGCAGCAATTTATTGTGATGGCACTGTATCAACATGTGGTGATCCACCCTTGTAAGAGCTCGACTCGAGCATGGGAGTAGTATCGTGTCCCCGATACTCACAGTGTTTACAACTCCTTTGTTGTGCGATTTCGCACCAACATGTCAAATCCTCGTTTGGGCATGCGAGGCGAGCGTGACACAATTTCCATTGAAGAGTGGACACCGGTCACTCGCCCTCTTCGAAGCTACACTGGCGCAACAACAAGATCAAAGGCGCCCTTTCCGCCAGGAAACCCCCTGTCTCGCCTATCTCTATCACCAGGGCCAAAGCGACGAGACAGATCACCGAAGAAAGACTCAACACAGTCATACAAACCCCCCAACAACCAACATCTCCAGGATCTCAAGAGCCCCACAGTCAAGCCTAAGCCCAACACATAGCTGGGAGTGACTGGAGCTAGAGACACCGGAGTTCGCGTCGTAATGCATTGATTGGGACCATGACACTGAAGTAAACTCCCTAGACACGACAGAAGCCAACGGCATTGGTCTGTATGCAGCAGCCACCCGCGCTCACGGACAGGACGACCCCGGAACTTCCAGACACCGGTAGGAAGACTGAGCAATACCGCTTGGGTAGAATAACCTTTATCCCCCACTGTTGAGCTGCGGAAACGCAGAGCTCTCTTGCTCGATACTGTTTTCCTTACCCAACCTAGACTTGCGTCTCTCGCAGTTTAGTTGCTGTATTTGTAAAGTAATTTAGATAATTGCGTAATTGCAATTATCCGCTATTTATTGTCTGTACAAACCCCGTGCCTAAAGACCTAGGCTGTACAAATTAGAATAAACTATTAGCAGTAGTTTTTAAGGTTTAAACAAACGAGTAAGATTCTTTCTCTATCCCAACACCACGTGAGTTTGCCGAGTCAAACTCTCGCCACAATTTAACCACTCCCCGAGGGATTTTTGGCCAAAGAAAGTGGGAGCGTGGCACGTGGGGGCCTGTCCGGGATTTCTTTAGATTAAATTAACTTAAAATTAATTTTTTATTGTTGAGTGAGACTCCGAGAAATTTAAAGAAGCTTTAAATAGACAGCTTGAAATAGTTTATGATGTCAGACAAAGGTTTAGACACGGGTACAATTAGTACGCGACTGCAGAAATGCACTCGCAAAGGTCAAGATCAAGAAGATCTTACGAGAGAGACCCTAACCCACGAGGTAACTACGGAGATAATGGAGCAGCATGCTCAGGACCCATTAGCCAGTGAGGGTCAAGGGAGTTTGCCTGGAGACAGAGCAGCATCCGATCTGCGCCAAGCATTAAACCTCTCGATGCATGAGTATCCTTTGCCACGCGCATCCCCACCACCCTCTCCCGAACGCCTTTTAGGTTTAATTAGGATTCATTCACCCCCAATTTTGCCCATGCAATTACGCAAAGTGCAAAACCGCGCATTTGGCGATACCCCAAACCCTGTGAGGAGATTAATGGCGACTCTGCCTAGGTTCTCACACTAAACCTCAACCCCATTGAACGGAATAAAGGAACAGCAGCAATACCCACAGCCGAGGCCAGAGAAGAGATGGAAGCTGCCATATGACTTGCTGTACACCATGGCGTTGCCTGGAACCTCAGCATGTCTCCGTCTCGGATAATCAAAGCAGTAGCAGCCAAGGTAACCGGCATCAATGCTACTCCCCCGAGCCCTAAAATTATCATGGCTCCACTACGAGCACCCCCCGATCCACCCATCCGAGATCGCACGGTGCCCAACTCGATTATCCCACCTGACCCGATTCCCCAGCTCGGAAAGGGACCGGCGACAAGCCAACCCACCCCGCGACGAGTGCGAGTCTCGCCCCGATCACCAACCACCTGATTCCTCCAATGATATCCCCATGACCAGACGACAAGTTCGAAAGGAAGTTAGGGAAATATTGCAAGCTCACAACATTTTGCAAGGTTTAGGTGATGATGACACCGCAGCAGTTAATGCTATTTGCGATAGGTACGAAAAGGAATACATTCCACTCCCTGCAACATCGGGAAGTATAAAATAGGCTTTAGCAAATCCGCTTAAGTTTGATGGTACATGGAAAACCGACAATAGAGGGCTCGACACGTGAACGAACTCAGCGTTGACTTAAACTACATGGTACAACATGGAATGTCAGGCGTATTAACAGGACATGCACTCGAATGGTGCAAAAAACAAATTTACCGATTGGCGCAGTTTTGTCCGACAATACATTATTGACTTCGGAGAAAATAAGACCAAAAAACAAAAACGTGTTCGGGATCTGCGACAACTGCCAGGAGAAGATATTCGAGAATACGTAACGCATTGCAAAGCCGTATTAGACGGTTTAACCCGCCCATTTAATGATACTGGCAAAGAGGCAATGATAACCAGTGGATTAACAATCCACTCCCAACAAGTATTACAAGCAGTTCGTGTACCCATGTGCAGGTCTTACGACCAGCTGAAGACTTTTCTTCAAAAGCACGCCCTCGAAATTGATATGTCCTACCAAGCTACTCTACCAGCAAGTGAGAAAGCCGCTAGAAGAGTACAGAAAACAAATGAAAGCAGCTGGGAAGTCTATGGATGGATTTCTCCGCCTACCATGGCAGTATGCGTTGAGCCAACCCCAAACTCGAACGCGAGATGCCGAGAAATCTAACCCACATTCAACCCCATAGACGCATAGTAAAGCGTATGTGACTACAACGGCGAGTACCGCCGATGGTCATTCTCCGAGTGGTTCAGAAGATTCTAACGAAGCATCAGAAAGCAAACTTGAATACCCAATCCATTTCGTTGACGAAGACGGCGAACAGTACATCAACAGACTGTACCTTACACAGACAGCCCCGGCGTACCGATCCAAGATGCGCTGTCCACCCGTCAAGAGTCGAGAGATAAAAACCAAAACTGAGGAGAAGCCTAAGGACTCAAGAAGTCGAGGCTCTCAGCGGTCAACCAACAAAGCTAGCGACGGCTCAAAGTCCAAACCAGGACTCGAGGCCTGTTTTACTTGTGGAAAGTCAGGTCATTGATCGCGCGAATGTCTTCAGAAACCTCTGAAGCGGCAAGAGATGGACGATCTGCGTACCCAAATTTCAGATTTAGGTAAATTGCTTTTAAAAAACTCGTTGCAGCGGACGACGGAGTCAAAGTAGGTGTCAGCTCGCCCGCCAAGACTTCGGAAACCCCTCCCAAACCTAAAAGCAATCTGATTAATCAACAGATCAAGGAACGACTCCAACCCCTAAGGAGTCCAAAGAAGTCGTTAATGAAGCCCCAAGTAGCGAAACCGCTACTAAAGAGTCTAATTCATGGTGGGACGCATTACCCCAATGTGTAGATGCCGTAAAGCCATGCGCTGTGCGCCTTTCCTCCCCGAAACAGTGAAGGCTCACAGCGCATAAATGCCAGATGGAAGATGAGCGACTGTCGCTACTCCCATTGGTCGTCAGAGATACTAAGTTAATAGGCACCCTTGATTCAGGTGCTGATTGTTGTTACATAGCGCATAAATTAGTTGAAGAAATAGGCTTAACCCCCCCAAATGAAGTCAGTTAATAAAAATTTTAAGATTGACACAGCAGATGGCATCGTTGAACCCCACGGCATCATAAGTTTACTGATGCAATGGACGCACGGTAGAGTCCCTCACCCGTTAATTGTGATTCTCCAAAATTCCAACCTTCTTTTAATTGGAAACGACTTGATGCGGAGGTTTCGCATTTAGCCAAACCCAATAACCCATTCCTGGAATTTTATTAAGGATGAGACAACTCAAAAACTCCCGAAACCCCCTGATGTTCCCAAGAAAAACGATGCCAAGGATGAATGGCAGACTAATTTAAGGAAATTCGCACAAGACTACGACTTTAAGGCATTCAGCACCAAACTGCAATGTTCGAATGTGATCGAAACTTTGGTCGAAGATGAAAAACTTCAATTAAGCGAGGCTACGATGTTAGAAAAATTTTTATGTCGTTATGAGTCGACCCTCGATAAGAGACCGGGTCGAACCCACCTCGTGCAGCACGAAATTATCCTCACCACAGATAAACCGATCAGAGTTCAGTATAAAGGACTTAACCCGCAGAAGAGAGAGTTGATCAAAAAACTGTCAGGAACTTTTAGATTCAGGTACGGTATTCCGTGCAACTGGCGAATTCGCCATGCGGATAGTTTTGATTATGCGTGCAGGCGGCGCACCGCGCCTATGTATTGATTACCGACCCCTTAACGCAATTACAGTCGTAGATCTGATCCAAATCCGTCCATCGAAGCAATTCTACGTAAATTAGGACATTTTGGCTGGGTCAGTACGTTAGATTTGTCAAAAGGATATTGGCAAATTGAATTAAGACCCGAGGATAGAATTAAAACTGCATTTTATTCACCTCTGGGCAGATTAATGTTTAATGTGATGCCTTTTGGACTAGTAAATGCCCCCGCTACATTTCAGCGATTAATTGAGCAAATATTGGGTGATGCATTCCATCAATTTGCTTGGGCTTACTTGGATGACATCGTCATCGTGTCAAATACATTTGAAAAACACATACAACACATTGAAATCATTTTAGAACGACTCAAGGAAGCTGGTTTACATGTCCACCCCATTAAAAGCAAATTCTGCAGAAGGGAATTGGAACTCCTAGGGTATAATATCAGAGTTAGCAGACTTTCGCTAGACCCCGACAAGGTCCGCGCAATCGCAGATTACCCCACCCCAGAAGATGTAAAAGGCATACAATGCTTTTTGGGCATGGTTAATTTTTTTAATCGAACTTTACCAAATTATGCAACGATTGCTATTCCCATCACCAATTTATTGGCCAAGGATAAAGAGTTTATTTGGACTCACAAACGCGAACTCACATTCAAGGAAATTAAACAACTTTTAGCCAACGTTGGAACCATGTCTCTTTCTGATTTAAACAAGGAGTTTACACTGATGACTGATGCGAGTCATGTTGGTCTCGGAGCAGCGTTGATCCAAATGAAAGAAATTGACGGTAAACCCACCCACGGTACCCCTTGTTTATTTCTTAGTAGAAAGCTGCAGGCAGCAGAGAAAAATTGTTCCGCCACAGAATTAGAGTGCCTAGCAGTAGTTTGGGCGATATGCAAATGTCGTCCATATTTGGAATTTACCAGATTTGTGGTCCAGACTGACCACCAAGCATTAAAATGGTTGATGTCTCTGAAGGAACCATCCGGCCGACTGGCTCGATGGCAGCTAGAACTCATGGCAAACGACATAGAGATTGAGTATAAGCCCGGTAAGTATAACATCGTGGCAGACGCGTTATCACGTGCTCCGATTGAATTGAATATCCAATAAATTGGGAATGAATCTGATGAATTGGGTGACAATGATAATCACCTTTCTTTTTGTCCCAGAGAACCTGTAAAATGGGTGATCCCAAAACCCAATGAGTTACCCACCCCAATCGATGAAGTCACAGATACAGCATATTTCGCTCACTGGACCAATCGATTCTTTTTAAATTCGCCAACCAACACCTCCCCAACCCCTGAATCCGACCAGAATCGCGAAATTCGCGAACCTCAGTTACGAGCGTTTATCGCTACAGTAGCCAAACACATGCAGAGTGAAGTACCATCACATGATGACATAGTATCACATCAACAGAGAGACATGTTTTGCAAAAAATGGATAGATTTTATAGAAAATCAAAAAATTCCAGATGACAATTTCGGTGCGACAGAAAAAATCATTTAGCACTGAGGCATCTAAATATATCCTCAAAAACGTTTGTCAGTCAAACATCACTCTAATTTAGGGAATGACATGAGGAAGAATGGAATGAGGAAGAAAATGCTCTCAAAATAGTCATCCCAGAACGATCAAAAAATCCAGTTTTGTGGTTATTGCATGGACACCCCCTTGCAAGTCACACAGGAGTTGTTCACACGCAATACCGAGCAAAACAAATTTATTTTTGGCCTAACATGCACACCGACATTCGTCGATTCGTAAAACATTGCGAAAGGTGCCAAGCCTGTAAAACCAGGCAAAAAACATTGTTAAATGCCACAAATTTGGGCCCTTATTTACTATTTGATTGTCTAAGTATAGACTTAATGGGTCCCAAACCCATGTCTCAACATGGTAATTCGTGTATATTGGTTATTATGGATATGGCTACGAGGTGGCCAGAAATTTATCCATTACGCAAACCAATGGCCAAGCGCATAACAGAATGCCTTTATGACACAGCATTGCGTTATGGTTTCCCTAGGAAAATTATTTCTGATAATGGACGCCAATTTATATCTCGTGTGTATAACGAATTTTGTGAAAAATTTGGAATAATTGCAAAAAGGACTACTACCCTCAAGCAAACCCCATAGAAAGATTAAACCGTGACATTAAAAATGCATTAGCAATTTTCACGGATGTCCACAGTAAATGGGATGAATATTTACGCGAGATCGCATTTAGTATTCGATCCTCGATTTCCAGAACCAGAGGCTTTTCCCCAGCCTACCTAAATTTTGCACATGAGTTATGTGTACCTTGGGATCACCGAATTTCCGAATCTGTTCTGTCCCTTGACAGCACAGATAAGAAACACCTATATGCATATGTGGTCTCATATTCAAGATATGCAAGATCGCATACGAGAACATACAAGAGAACTTCCATTTTCAAAATATAAAATTAACGATTTAGTTTGGAAGAGTTCTCACATGTTGTCAAATGCTGAGAAAGGAATACACTCAGGCCTCGCGGATGCTCGCGAAGGCCCACACAAAATAATAGAATTAAATGGAGGAAATTTATTTAAATTAAAAAGAATTTCAGACGAAAATATTTGTGATGCGATACCCGCATCACAACTAACCCCTTATTTCCCTAAATTCCCACAAGAACAGTGGAATGACGGCCAAAATGAGCCGAATGAAAACAACACCCCACTGGTCACCCTTTTTCAATCCCACGAGGCTGAAAAGGAAAAGGAGGAAGCGGGAAAAATTCCCGAAAAATTAATCGACATAGATACCGATAACATAACCCCCAAAATACAACCTAAACACCCAAAAACACACAAAAAACCCAGATACAAAAACCCCAAAAAACCCAAACCAAAAAACAAAATAAAGAAAACACAAAAACAACCCTCAAAAACTTTTTCAGGTATACTTAGCAAAATGGCTGACCTAATAAATTGGCCAGCGCAAGCAAAAACTAAAACAAGGCGAAATAGACACAAAGTTGTGTCCAAACGCCTAGATCTAAGGCCACGACGAAATAATCCGTTAATCCAGGGCGGAAAAATCGTCGGCCACCAAAACTAATAGTGTTTGATCATATTGATCAAAAACGCTTCGAATTCGGAGATTTGAAGCAAAGGAGAAAACCCCCAGAAAAAATGCTAAATCCCATAGCAAGCACAGTGACGACTGGTGACGACATCGCGAATCACGCGTGACGTCACAGCCCACACGGTCGACCCAGCCATATTAATAGAGGGGTCAATCCAAACTAACCCCACACAACCAAAATTTTTTTTGGACACCACACTTTGACACTTCGACACTTTGACACAGAGAAATGGCGGAAAAAACTCAAGAGCCAACGGCGCAACTGGACGTCACGGAAGCCACCGATGAGGAAGCTCCAGCGCCGGCAAAAACTCACCCACCCGCCGACAATGGCAAACTCGCCATCGCCAACCCCCCATTCGTCGTAATCGTAAGTACAAAAATTTAATAACTGGACAGCTTTCATGACTAAATTAATAGCCAGGAGGGCTACCATTCCTTATAGAAAATTTTTCTAATACGTAAAAATATTGGTCGAAGCATGTAAATTGTTTTACAGTCCCGATCACGTGGATGCGGATCTCGCATTTCACGTGTTTGTAAGTAAAAAATTCCCCTTAGCTATCAAAGTGACAAATTTCACTGACCTATTTCAGTTAAAAAACTGAAAGGAAAGTTTTATTTAAGTTTTCTTTTATTTGATTTAAAATAAGTGTTTTTATTTGATTTTTGTTTAACGAAGCATGTGAACTCGCAGCCTCGAAAATTTAGTGTTGGTTTTTCTTTTTTGTTTTTCTTTTTTGCATTTTGAAAAAATCGGTTTCGTGGAATTTCTATTAGAGAAAATTCACAGATGAGACACGAGAACTCGTCGTTCTCACCGATTTATTTTTGAAAATCTTTTTCAAAACTACTTTTTTTTTGGAACTCGCGAATCCGCAGTTTGAAACCCCATTTTTATAGTGTGTTGTTAATTTTTATTGTGGTATCAATATCTTGAGATCACAATCTCCAACCCGTAAACTGAAGGACAGTAGGTTTTCCGTATTTCCCTATTTTTACCCCGTGTAAAAATTTAAATTGAAGTGTGAAAATTGGTTAAATGGTTGCCCCATGTCCTCGAAGCCCAACGAGAGACATAAAAGTTTTTATTCTGTTGCTCATTAATTTTTTTTTGCGAACCTACTAAAGTCAATTATAAAATATTGGTCGATCCCGTTTTCTTGTTTTTTATGTAAAATAAAATTTAGTTTGAAATATACAGGTTCCTCCCGACTAAAACAATATCTTTCCCTGCAGCACATTAGTGCGCAAACGGCAGTGAAATGTTATTTCTCTTGCCACATGTTTAAATTTCGTGTCTTCCGAGCCCCACGGGAGACTTACACAAAATTCCCCATGGTTTGAAAATTGTAATGTTGTAAATAAAATTTTGGGTTGTATATATATATAGTTTTTTTTGGCGGTTAAAATTAATTGATTTTAACTTTTAATTTTTTTGTTTGGTTAACTGGTATGTCTCAATCTTCCCAATAAAGTGGAATTGTCAATTAGCAATTTCCATGGAAAAATGTCTGATTAGTTTTTTAGTTTTCAGCAGGTTAAAGAACTTTTTTTTTGATGACCTCGTTTCCCTCATGTTTGGGATATCCCTTGTACGACCTTGGAGGGTCCAGTGCAAGTGATGACTTTATCAGCATCACCCCGTCGCGAGCTTCGCGATGAAGGGAGAGGCTCAAGTTGAATGCCCTGGGCACCATATTGTTTGGTTTCCCACCCCTACTTAATTTTGTTTTTTGTTCTTAACTAAATTGAGAAATTGGGTTTAAAGGGAAAGAAGTTTTGTTTTGGCTCCTCTTTTAATTTAATTTTTTTTTTGGGCTGTGAACAAACATTTAATTTTTTTTAATTTGGTTACAGATTGTTACCTGATCCTGGTAACACAAAACGTAAGTGTTTGAGCATAGAATTGAAAATTCTCATGCCTCCCTGTGATGTTCGTGGAACAAAGGGAGATCGCCCAGTTTATAATAAAATTTGGTTACCACAAAGTGGCTCAACGGTGGTTGGAAAAAGATTGTTTTTTTTAAATTTTAACCCCTTTTTTTAAGAAACCCCTTTTTCTAGGCAAATATCGCCTCGACTTTGATTTTTTTTGCTGTGCAAATTCCTATAAGAAATTTGCACAACTTCTTCGTTTGATTTGTTTTTTGGAAAAAACAGGTACTCTTCTAAAAAGCTAACAAATGAGTTCGTTTCCTTTTTTGTGGTTTGAGGTGAATAGACAAGTTTCTTCTTTTTCTTTTGGATAACCAAATTTGCCCCTTTCTTGCAATTAATTAGAATTAATTGATTGACGGTGGCGCAGTCGCCCCGTATAACCCATACTTTTTGATTCGCCTCAATAGGATGACCCCCCCCCCTCCCAATGACACGACTTCAACGTCTACTCATTAAAAGAAAATTATTTGACGTCAGGACGTTATGCCAGGATTCCTATTACGATAGCCCCGAATGCAGGCAGTCGCCACTCCGATCGGAGGACCATGGAAGAACCAATAATTAAATTATTCTTTTTTATAAAAACTGTTTTTCAGGCTCCTCCGAACTCCGAAATCTCCGATTTCCGACTAGGCAACCTACATCGGTGGACTGGCGAGATCCCGCCAGTCATCGTTACCGCTTTAGACGGCCACGAGCCCTACAGGATTCAAAACTGGTTCGAACGGGTCGTTCATCGACGATGGGGAACGGAAAGGACCCTAATCTCGCTGTTCCCACAGCACCTTCACAGCGTACTCCAGGCTGCGATCCTCGCAGAGCTCGACCCCCCTGCTCCGATGTTCCACCCCCTTCTTCAAGAATGTTATGGTGACGACGTCGGCCCCCACTTTGAAGTAGCTGAATGGCAGGGCCAACCCAACCGACGTTTGGAGCTACAAGCTGTGAGCTTCGCGGCTTTTCTTCGACATGGGGCCCAAATCATCCGTGATTTCTTGGCCCCACTTAACCTATCCCCACAGCAAATCCAGGTTGCATTAAACCAGCACGTGAAAAGTCGGATTCCCCGGAAACGTTGGGCCCGATTACTACTCAACGGTTAATGCACGCCTTGGCATTCGCCCGCGTCTTGGATGTAGACTGCCGGGCAGGATGGAAAGTTGCGCAGCGAAGACGACGAGAGGCTGCAGCCCCCTTCCACCAACCTGCCCCGCCGACCAACAAGGAGCGAGATTGCTCTCTGCGGCCAGCCAACCCCCCCCCCCCCCCCGATCCCTTCAACCCACTTCCCGTTAACCTAACTGTTAACCCACCTCCTATTGATCCCCCTGTCTGGCCAGCGAGTCTGCTACCCACACCCCAACCCCTCTTACCCCAGGACATGCGAATCCTAAGACCCCTTATGTTCACCAGCCTCAACCCCGGCAAAGCATTTGCCATCCCTAAATTATAAACAATAATATAAAGTGTTACAACAATTTAAATACAATTAAACACTACAGGAATTACCTCGTTCCAGCATTCCCGCATCAAGAGGGCAACACTCAGAGTGTTGCGCCTCCGCGCAGATTTCGAGGTAGAATCCCCCGGTGCGAGTTCGCATCGTCTACGGCAGTTTCGCCATGGGCTTGAGGAAGCCTATGGCTGGGTCCTAAACCCATGCGCTTTTCCAGATAGCGACACAGCGATCGTCGCCTTCGCTATCGTTAATTCCGACATAGGTGTCGACGAGTCTCCCCTTGCCGCATCATCACCCGCAATAACATTCTTTGTTTAAAACAAAATCTTTATTTTTTAGTTTTCTCAAATTTTCAGAAAAAAAAGTCCTACAAATAAAAAGTTTTAAATGTGGCAATGTACTAAACAAATCGTGAGCTACAACTTTGCAATTTACTTTTTTTGCATAGCATTGTTATTTTAAAAGTTACGAGTTGCAAAACAATGATGCAACAATGTCACATGAATGTAATATGTTCCATTGAATTCCTTACATGTCATTTACTTAAAGTGATAAGCTAATGTTTTGTTATATTCACATGATTGTGAAATAATTCACCTGGTAGGTGTTTGGCTGGACACCCTGCATATATAAATTAACCTAATAGATAATATGATAAAAAAGGTATTTAAATCTAATAAAAACAATAACATAAATTAACCAATACGACCAAACTTTATTATAATCATTTAATAATACATTGGAACTGTGTAAAAACCTAACACTAACATTAATTATAAATTCGAACATATTTAAGATTGATTACAGATCACAAACCTTAGAAATCACCACTTAGCACAACCGCAATTCACCTGTAAGAAAAACTTCAACTTACCTATCTGAGTTTTGGTTTGACCATTTGATGACATCACACAACAGGAAACAGTTGACGCCCTATGATGTAACATCCTATGCCTAAATCTATATAAAACTGAAATATGTCAATTTCTTAAAACATTCATAATTTTTCACCTATTAGTTACACACATTTATTGTATTCGAATTATTTAATAATTAATTGTAAAGATATATTCAATTAATTAAATACAAGGATTGTTTAAACAACTGCTACATTGAATCCAAATGAACGCACAATCAACCACATCTAGAAATAATTTAACCACTGCAAATCAACTTTAAAGTAGATAACTCAATTACCAGCATACTTCCACATACAAATATATTATTAGAAGACAACCATTGTAATTGTCACCTACAAAACCCTCGTCCCAGAGGTTGTCGACCTATGCGCGCGTCTTTGGCAGAGCGTGCACACGCAGCGCACAGTGTGTGTCCCCGGACCTTCCCCTCCCGAGTCACCGCGAACCTGTGCACGCCGTCTATGCGCTTCGCTGATGGTGTGTTCACTAACGCCCCGGCCAAGTTTGCTGCCCAAGCGATTCTTGCTAGGTTGCAATTTGGCGCCTCCTCTTTGACCAAAGCTCGCAGCAGCCCAACGAGCACGGTTCCCAAGCCACTCTCTCCACCCTTGGCTGCGATTCCCGCACTGACACTCCATGCTGAACCAGCATCGCAGCCCGTGCTGTCCCCCCTGTTGCTGTCCCTGAAGTGAAGTGCGCTTCTCCCCCTGCAGACGGCTCGGCTCCCGAAGCCGTGACCGATGTCTGTCCCACCGAAACGGTAATTGCTTCCGGCTTCTTCCTACCCTTCCCTCTTCTTGATATTCTAGATATCTACGAGCAGATTGCAGAGGAATTCCCAGGACTGCAAATGACAGCGGAGACCCGCCAAGTCCTCGCACAGGCCTTCGGCCGAGAGCGTTGTGTTTATAAGTGGATGCAGGAAACAGTGAGGTCAGAGGGGGAGACGCGAGTTCGGCAGTGTCTCGTGTGCGTCCACCGAGCGCTCCTCAACCTGGCGGAGGCCAGAGCCATCAGGTCTCGTGATGCTCTACTCGCGGACCTCATCCCCGAAGTCTGGATTCACGCCCGACCACGGGATGAGGGGCCCGCACGAAGCTATCCGCGATTCTTTGTCAACGAGAGCCCAGACCCCAGGGACCTTCGCAGTTGACGACCCACCTTGTTAATGTAATAATTGTCAAATGTAATGTTACTTAACCTGTTTTTGTTGATTGGAATACTAACTAACAATTTACCAGTGCTTATTTAAGCTATTGTTAATTTGTTATTAAGTTGTATAAATTTGAATGTAAATCCAAATAGTAATATGTTATTTAACTAATCAAAACTTATTATTGATTAATCCGATTTATATTGAAGAATCAAATTATGTTGTAAATAATATTCCAGTATTTAATTGTAGATAGGAAATATGTTTTATTTATATTGAATTTACAGAGTATGTTCGAGAATGTAAATATATACACTTATTGATGATATAATTATTTGTAATTAATATTTTGTATTGCTAAAGTCAAGTCGTTTGTGATTTCGGAACTTTATTGAATGCCTGTGATTACAATTAATGCTCGATCGAGATTAAAACTCACTCGATTGATGATTAAGCTAAAATGAATTCAATGAGATCAACGAGAGGTTCTTACGACGTCGGGAACACTACGAAACAGGTTCGAGAGGATGAAAACTCAGCAAATCCCAAAACTAATCAACCATGACACCAGACATGATGATCGATCGAAAATACCTGGATGAGGCGTCACTACATTGGAAGATTGACGTCGCGCTTTCGAGGGGATTTAATTGGTTATTAATTAA
>JAQFZU010000812.1:0-18752 GCA_034696185.1 Henia vesuviana | reverse complement strand
ACGAATGAACCGCATCGAGGCTTATCTGCACCCGTCAAGACCTAATATACGGCAAACTGCTTTTCCTTCCCCTTCTTTCCCCCAATCTGTCATCCCTGTGCGCAGTCGCGGTCACTTGATCTTTTCTCCCCCTTTTGTCTATGTGGGATGGACCGTTGAAGGAATGTAAATTTTATTGTTTTTCATTTTACTTAAAATTTTTATTATTTATGATATTTCAAAGCGAATGTATGATATGAAAATTTCAAAGTTTTTCATTCTTTAATTTAATTTTCCTGACGAGATCAGAAAATTTAATGAGTGCAAATATCTAAAGGGGAAGCGAATGATGGACGACGAAGTTCCCGGATATAAATTCAGAGTGCTATTTTTGTACTAAAAATATCACAGTGGTGAATATTAGAAGACGTAATTAAATTCTTTATCGTGTTTTAATTATACTCAACAATTGTTCCCATATAATTATGGAGTCTTAGAAGAAGATTTGGATATTTAAACTGTGAACGAAAGTTCACCAGTCAATTTTTGCTTTATTTGTGTATTTGATTAGTAATTAATTATGTTACAATACTCCATAAAAACTATATAAAAACATTAGATTTCTATTAGATTTTGAAAACCAAGACATTTAAGCATTAAATTTCAACCTCAATTCAGAAATTTCAACCTTGTTTAAGCCGAATAACAAGATAGTATTTTCTAACATAACAATCACCCACTAAAAAGTTATGCACATCATAATCCGCTCGTCAAAAACTCCGCAGCAATTTAATTCGCTCATTGAGACGAATCACACGAGCTAAAGTTGTTATAAAATTCACAACGTCACTGGCAATATTCTTGAAGTGAGAAATCACAAATCGGGCGCGATATTAAAATTATGTCATAATTTTGAAGTATAAACACGCGGCTGAAATAAATTCTAAATTTAATTTGCACTGAAAAATGGTCATGCAAAGTTTGCCTTTTTTGCTTTTATAAATCTGAAGATATTCAAGGTTACCAGTTGCCAATAATTGACCAGCTAAAACTCCATATTATCTGAATGAATCTCAACCTGATTTACTGACCATCGGTTGACCATATTTTGTTATTAGATTTGTGGGGGATCTCTGGGAGTTGAACAACTGACTAAAGCTATTTTTCTTTTGGAAAATTTCTTATTTTCAATTCTCCTGATACGTATTCATCTCCATTCGAAAAATTCAAATGGGATGCAAAATATGTTTTTTTTTTTATTTACAATTTGCACTCGCTTTGCATTCCCAGACTTAATTACTCCATTAAATGTAATAGCGCCAGTGGGTATATCTTTGGGTCGATGGACATTATGACTGCACGCGTCTAAAGATGCATTTTAATGAGCTCACGGTCCAAGAACACGTCTAAAATTTGGCGTCCACTCATGAAACACTTCATTGATTTATCTCGATGGTAGAAACCTCAAGAAGCGTTTACGGCGCTAAGACCAATATCCACAAACACGAGGACATTTCCTATCGATTTGTTGATATCGAACACCACACCCTTCTACTCTCCATCGCAGTTTGCTAATTTAAAGTCAACAAAAGTGCAGCGCATGAAAATTGCCATAATCATTACACGGCTTTCCTCAGTTCAATAAATCAGGTCTTAAAATAGCCTTGAATTTTTATTAAATCAACAGTGAAACGAATGAATGTGATTCGAACTTACAATGTCTCTCTTTACTTTATTTTTTACTATACTTGAGTACAACGACCTATTCGAAGCGTGTTTCATTAAGTAAAGAGCTCTCACACACTGCCACATACGAACATTTCTCATTGCGACCTGAAATTGCCATGTTCAACTTTCATCATCCAATTCATTTCATGGGATTGATTGATGTGTAAAACGTGAGAAACTGTGAGAATTTTAACTCAACTTTATGCTGAATTAATCAATGTTCACTACTATTGAACAAAGAATCGAAAAGTTTTGTTTGTCTTCATTTCTTTCATTCGATTTATCCTTTTCGAATAAATAACTTCGGCTTTAAAATCAACTTAAAAAATTATTGTAAAATATTATTATTATAATGGGACTCTCGCATGATTACTTTTATGCTTTATTTCTCCTCTTTATATTGACCCATAAATCTCAATGTAAGTTACCACTCTTCTAATAAAGTTAAAAGGAGATATAAAAAGTGTTCACTAGGATTTCCTATTTGAATTGCAAATAAGAGAAAATGGAGAAAGTTTAGTAATAGAATACAATTACAGAAAAGGTCAGTAGAGAGATTATTGTCCAGGGGGAGAAGTCTATCACTCTTATCTATAAACACGGCAAAGCGACACTGGCTGCACCGCGTGGCCAATTATGGTCTCATGAATATAAGCAATGCCAGCGGCTCACACTCGCGCTTCCTTCTCACCACAGGGACAGACGTTGTGTGTTAGTAAAAAGAAATTGTCAAGTAAAATGGATGCGAATAAATAAAAATAAGCATCTGATTTTTACCTAAATTACTAGCTATTGTGGAAAATTTTGTTGTTGAATTCGAGTTAAAATTGAGTATATGTTATTTAAATTTTTTGAATGTTTGTAGGCGGGGAAATGGGAGTGAATTTTTTTTTCTTATAAACATGAAGGGGTGTAGGGAGAAGTGATATCTAGAAGTAAGTTTTACGGTTATTTTCTTCACATTTAAAGTGCTTTCAGAGCTCAGAATATCCTTTGATTGCTGAGAAACACATTGAATGCGATGGATTACATAATAATTGTGATATAAATTTCAGATTGGAATGACTAATGATAAATGTAATTATTTATGTAGCATTGAATTTCCAATTTAATCCTAGCTTTTAATTAGTTCTCAACAACTACAAATCAAGTTTAATCAAATTAATTGAAAAATTAATTTTGATTATTACTTGAAAAAGCAAATCATCCGTCTATTGATAGAAATAAAGTGAGAAAAGAGTGGAATTTAACTAATCATTAAATCAATTGGAATCAGCAATGCCATTTAAGGAGGAGGTAAGGCTCATTTAGCAAAGGCAATTAGAATGAAATCTAATTTGTCGAGCTGGTGGCTTAAGCCAATAAATTCCACCATGCAAAAGGAAACCGGCCAATTCCAGTTCGGGTACCAAAATTTACCTTCTCGTTTTATTCGAGTAGCTCACGCTTCGTTTGAGTTTTGCACTCGGAAGAAAAACCCCATGCAAATAACTTTTGATTCCCTTTTTTCCGAAATTGATTCTAGCTTATGATGTCACTCACATCGAAATTGTAGCTAAAAAGATTTGGAGTTTTTACTAAGTTATATAAATTAGAAAGAGAGAGTTAAATTAATTGGTATCATTAAATTGTGCCATTGCATTTTTCTTTATTTCACGTTTTCTCTTTATGAGCTTTTATTTTTCTTAAAGAAATGGGACCAATTCATCAAGATCCACTGGGAAATCATTTCCCAAAATCCTTTGGGAGAAACGGTGAATCATCAAAAACGCACACCTGAATGACGCCTGTCTAATGTCTTATTACTCTAAAGCTTATTTTTATCAGAAACTATCTAAAAGACATGACAAATGGTGCAACTTTAAAGCGAATTATGTTTTATTTTGCGGTTAAAAATGATTTACCAATGTGGAATTATTTATATTGTAGGATTTCGATTTGTTTATAATAGTCACTAAACATTTAAATATGCACATATAAATATTGATAACAAATGACTATCAGCAATAACAAATGTACAAAATAAATTTTTAAAAATAACTTATAGCACCCCATTGCAATGAGTTTTGCAAAACATTTCCACAAACCAACTGTAATTCAATTTTACCACTAAAAAAAATTGAATTTGTAATCAAATAAAAAGAATTTTCTAAAGTTGACAAATAATTGAATATTTTCAGTTTTTTAAAGAATGAAATTTTGTTTTAGTAAAATACAAAAATATTTATTTTGTGTTTGTGTTATGCTGAAGGTCGATTGTTAATAACTTTAATGTAAATGAACATTGGTAAAAATACAATTTTCTAATGGAGTTTTGTTTATAATGTTGATAGTGCTGAATTATAAACATTATCCTCTTTAAAAGCATATATCATCAAATCTCCTCATTCATTTGTAAATTCTGTTGAATTATTCCTTACATCTGATAAATCAGGACACATTATTAAAGAAGTAATTCAAAATATATACCTTTAAAATGATATAGTTAAAGTAGATGTAGTTATATCAATTTATAAAGTACCGCAATAAATTTCACATTTATCATCATTTCTAATAAAACATCAACCAAACAACTTCCATCTGCAGAAACCACTCAGTAATTCCCAACACCGAACACTTATCACGCCGCTGATGATTATTTCTTCCAACACCAAATTAACTTTCGCCAAACCTGAGATACATCATAAAACCACAAACCAATTAGAAACAAAACAAAATCCCGAATCAATAATAGACAGTCATCTAAGCTATCTATTTACCTAAATTAGCAGACATTAATTAACTTGCAGTTTTATCATTTCCATCACTAATAAACAATGTTTACTCATAATCCGCAATTATACCATCGAAGTCACAAGGTTACATAATTAAATCAGCGCTGCAGACACTATAAGCGCGACATGTACAACTTGTGTTCGCGTCGTTGGTAAATTTTGTGGTGGACTCGAGAATCAGATGAGAGTTTGTCTACAAACCTAACCCTTTCCAACCTTCCTCCACTTATTCTTATCACTCAGTTTACACCATCCTCAGCCATTTGTTTTCTCACTGATTTTCATCCGGTCTTATCAGCTCGACGTATTTTCATTTTCCACCACATGAAATAATTTTTCCTTCTTTTCGTTGATAACATTCTTATGCGTTTTAATTTGTAACTCCGAGCTCGTACAAGCGTGTGGTGACAGTGAAATATTATTTCAAAGCTCCAACGTTTCTTTAAACCGCAATTTATGATGGCGTGCTACAAAAACAAATTAATTAGTTTTAATTAATTAATTAATTCACTAATTAATTAAATACTCATCAACCATTCAATTTCCTTTTTGCGCCCCGTTGTGGCCGACGACTGGGATGACAAAGATCCTCCAAGGCAAGAGGCCAATGGAGCCTTAAGCCAGCAAATACAAGTTGGGATTAGATGAGGTAGTCGACAGTGGACAATTGGAAATTAAACTTGGATCGATATTAAGCGGACAATAGAGTCGTCTTCATGGCTTAGATAACAACTAAGGCCAATTAAAAGTCCCAAAAGATAGAATTTTTATCTAAGCCTAGACTATGGACTTAGGAGACGTGATTGTGAATGTGAAGTTAAATCGTTTTATACAAGAAAAAGGCTTTTAGAGAAAGTGAAGTCTTCGGTTTGAAGAAACTACTAACACTTGATGTGTTTAGTTTATTCTAGAAAAGCACCGCTCAATGGGGGATGATAAATCGCTTTCAATATTAAAAATGATGATTTTCTAGCATAGCCTTTGGCGATGGTTCGGTTTGTTTAAAGTTTGCGGTTTGCCCTTATGAATTTTTAACTTATTACAATGTCATTAATATGTATTGGTAACATGAATTATGCTGAAAATATACAGTGTGCAAATCGATTATGATAAAACTACTGTTTTGCTTATTTCACATCAATATTCAGTAAACAATGTTATTCTCGCTGAACCTCAAACCAAAATAATTTTCCAAATAGATTGAAAAATGATATTAAATGATAGAAAACCAATAAACAATTAATTTATAACCACTAATCGGAGTAAAGTATACGAATATTTTATAGTAATCTCAAATATCATACAATTGATTTTCAATTATAACATTTTATATTGATACTATTGTCATATTTGAGTATTTATGCTTATTACTGATCCAATCGGTAGTCACTATTATTAAGCTAATATGGCAATGGTGAAAAGTCGATATCGATTCAAAGTAATAATCATTTCATACATCCATAATAAATTAAACAATTATAAAAATGTTAGCACAAACTAAACTAACCGCATAATTAATTCTAGTTATTAAACTTTACACGTAACAATTTTGGTTAAACAGAAGAATATTGTAAATAAACACTTGGCACATCTCTTTTAGCCAATTTAATTCGCATTATTATTTCGCCTTGGCTTTTCTTAATATTTACTTGAACTATTTTAATTTCGGAAGCATTTTTATTGTTGCTAAAAATTAGGCGTATAACGACAAACAAGTGAAGCGTTGGCAACTTAAATTACCCACATTCCAAGCAAAACCATAGTCCAAATTATGGTTTTAAATGAGAATTTTTATTAGATGAAAAGCAGCGAGCAAATTTAATTTCCACTCCCAGAGTCTGCTTCTTTTATTCTTGCTAAAAGAAACAATTTTAATCAAGTTAATTCTGCTACTTTGATTATGCTTTTCTGGAATTTTGATGAATCAATGCACAATTTGCAATCAATATTCCAGCTTTTTACATTATTGTATACATAACTAACCCTTGTTTTTTTCAAAACTAATACATTTTTGTTTTTTTTTCTTTCTAGGTAAGTAATTTTATGTTTTTATCTTGGATCGACGTTTTAGTATTGATAGCTGTAGTGAGCGAGTCAATTTCCGTTGCCAATTCAACGAAAAGTTAAGTAGAAATTAAAGTTTGATATTGGAAAATGGCATAAATTAGGTAAGCTCTGAGCTTACATTTACATATCCGAATTTAAAATGTTACGAGTAAATCCTACGAGTTGTTTCTGATGAATGACATCTCAAATTCGATGTGGCATATTAAATTTCCTTGCAAATTCTGTTCGGGTTGTTTGATGGTAGGGTTTTAAACTACAGTAGAATTTAAACAAATAGAAATAAACGTAGAAATCAAATTTATACCTGAATATAAATACGAAAAGCAGTTTAAGAATATTTTTATGGATGCAGAGGTATTTTCTACATTTGGCAGAAACGAGATTATATGTGGATTGTTATTATTATTCAGTTGTAAGTTTACATGCATAGATTTTAGTAAATGTTATATGGTTAATTGCCATCGCATTATTTCGGTTTTAGTTAGGTTGAACGGCCATTTTCATGTTGCGAGTTAAACGAAATGTTTAAAGCGACGTTATTTGGCGTTAGAGAGCGAAACTCACGCTCCGTAAGACAGATAATAATAGTGTTCCATCAGTTATAATCAAACGGCATGAAATTTAAACGTAATTATAAAGCTAAAACTGCATGCTGATTAGGAAATTTCTCTTTGCCCCATAAATTACTGCAATCGTTTTCCATTTCAAGCGGCAAATATCGGATCAATTTCTACCCTTTACTCGCTTGAAAATTAAAGAGAGTTAATCTCATCTTTTTTTAGTCGTTTTATAATTCATTTTTTAATTTTATTCCACGAGTAGTAAACTGTGAATATGACTTTAATAAAAAAGAATGAAATTTTTAATAACCAAAACGAATGATTCACATATAGAAAATTTCATACGCAGAAAATTAAATTCCTTTTATTTTATGTGACGCACAGGCGCATTTCAGTCTCTTTGAGCACACTTTTGCTGTATAAAAATTAAAAAGGGTGAAATCGCATTTCAGACGTAGAAAAAAAACAACAAGTGAAAGCAATTACAAATTAAATAAAACACTTTTTAGTATTTGTAGCCGAGTGCCAATCCGTGTTAGACCGAAAACTGAGACTTGTTTACAACTTGATTAATGGTTATTGGGAAAACAAAATTTATTACATTTTATATGGGAATGGAATTTACTTTTTATAAATTTCAACTTTTTTTTTGGTTGAAATTGAAATATATTGAAAGGTGGGCAAAGATTATTCGATTTCATCTTTCTCGAATAAATCTACGAACAAATCAATTGCAAACAAAGTGACGCGAGTTTCGAAGAAGAGGCAGAACGCCAGCAAAACTTTTCGCAACCCGGAGGCGAAAAGAGAAGTAAAAAAAAGGAGAAAAAAGCGCATGAGTGCCAGAAGAAAGAAAAGGACCTGTCAATTCAACAGCAACCAAATGGACGCTTCCTTCACAGCATCTTTGGCAATATTCCATTTCTCATCTTTCGCACGTATATACGTCTTAGAACAAAAACTTTCTATTTACGATATTAAAGCGAAAAAAAGTAGATTTACTCGAGCATAAATCAAGTATATTTTCCGCAAAAAATCGGTCTTTAAGAGCTTACAGCTATGGAAAAACACATCTGACATAAACAAATGTTATCTAATGATAAGAGATCCAATTTAAGGCGATTGGCAGGCAGTTCGGTAAATGTTGACTAACAAATATGTATTTTAGATTTTTTATGAACATTATTCGGGCTTAAAATAATATTTTTAATTAGACAATCAAGAACTAATTAAATTTGCGGTGATTTAAAGTTTTTTTTTTTTTAATTATTTTAGTTTGTTGACAAAAAAGAAATAGTAAATATTTAAACTCGTAAAAATTGTTTACAATTGAAAGTTGAATAAATCCAATGGAAGTGTGGTGGATTTTTGTGTTAAGACCAGTGATTCCTTCGCTATTTGCAATTCGCTTAAAGTTATAACCAGAATTACGCAGACTTATTTTACAGAGAATACATTTTGAGTTTTTTTCCACAAAAAAAACATTGAATTGTAGAGCAATTCTTTACAAGAGTAGAAATGAGGAGCTCCAACATTCGTCTGACTGAACAATTGCTGTAAAGTCTCATTGTGGCGCCCATCAACTCATGTTGAGGTTACCATTTGTTCTTATTCTGGAATAAAAACTTAACCCTAAATAACAAAAAGAAGAATAACAAAATTTATTTAAAAAAATTATTTTTTATAAAATAAGTCATTTTTAGTTGAAAATCTCGTTGATTTTAACGACAAAAGACGGAATCTGCTGCATATATCAATTGCAACTGGTTTTCAGTTTGGCAACCATCAACCAACAAAAGTTCATTTCTTGCACGGTGCTACATTCCATCGAAAATGAGGCACCTTCCGTGCATGCAATTGCATAGCAGCAAGCATCATAGAGCTCGAGGGAACGAAACTCGAATATCATCAGACCATTGGTGAAGGCGGTTCAAAAACTCAAGCGTCGACCTCAAAGCGGCTGCGCAAAGAAAAAAATCCAATAAAACTTATTGTTCCTCGACACAAGGTGAACAGAACCATAAGCCATGAATAACGATGACGTCATTTTTTTATGCATAAAATTAACAGGCAAATTTTAAATTTTTTTTATGGAGATTCAGGTTGAATGTAATTAAGGCATTGCATTAGGATTTGCCACTGATCATCGAGTGATCCAATCTGGTGTCATCATCACGTACAGAGCTTGCGGCCATTTTGACTCATCGTTGCTCAACCCCTTTAATAACGGAACTGAGGAAATTGCGCTCGACGTTAATTTTTCCGTGCATTGGGCGTCTGGTGTTCGTTGAGCAACCCTCTCTCGCTTCTCTTCAATCAATCGCGCATGCGTCTTGGATTGTTGGCCGAAGGGCTCCAGCACTCATCGTCATGGTAACCAACGGATTCTACTGAAGAATATAACCATCGTATGAAATGTGATTGAAAATCATCACTATAAACTTTATTTTTTATGTCAACAAATTGCTCGTCATTTTACGATAAATTTCAACATTTTCTTAAAATATTTATTTTATGGAAATTAATTTTTTTTTTAAAGACGTCATTCTTTATTTTCTTAATATTTTGTATATTTTTCGAGTTGATATTTTAAAATATTGTCAACAATTTGCCTTACTATTGTGGTTGTTTTTCAAATATTTTAAGAAAACAGACCAAAATTCAGTCAAATTGAATTACGATTTTTCCTAACGGGAGACAGAAAATCGATAATTTTTTGTTTTTCAATTTTGAAATTTACAAATTGATAATTAAAATTGAGATAAATACTGTTAGATCTGCAAGTGAGTTAAATCAATTTTTCAAAGATGTTTAGCATCAATTTTATCAACACAGTGGGGATTCCAAAAACTAATTAGTTGGTGCAGTTAATAATTTGCTCCACCTTTTCTACTCACCACTTTCACCTCGGGTAAAATCTGTTTTCAACATTATTTACTATATTCATTAATCCCTTAACCTTCCTATTAATTCTTTTTAATTTGTCAACCGTGTAACTTATTTGTGGGTGATTGCGTTTATTCATAATTTATTTCTAATGTTATTTAATAGAAATTCCATTTTTTCCAATTTTCCGATAATTCAATTCCTATTAAGCCCAAAATTATTTAAATTCAAACATTGAAAACTCATTAAATCCAAAAAAAAATTCTGAAAAAACGAAAATCCCCACGTATTATCGTCTCGCCATTTCCCATAAACCCCGAAAAAACCTACGACTAACACTTAAACGCAAAGCGCTGCAACTCGCGTCGCAATTTCATTGAACGTGGGTCGATACGAGCGCGGAGTTTTCACGGTTCCAAGTCTCCGTGACCCTCCAGACGGGGAAAAGAGTGTAGCCGGGATATGGATGTAAGGTGGCGGTTAAGCCTCGTCTGTGCCTGGCTCTTCGAGAAATGAGATTCAATGTCGATGTGGAGCTCTCGCGTCGACGACAGAGGGAGACTTGGGGGTAGAGGAGGTCATTCCGTGTCAACTATCGCCGAAATCTCAAATGTCAGGCGCCATTTCCTTTGAAATGTAGATGAAAACATTGGCGAAGGAAATTTCATGGGTTATTTGGTCTTTAACTCAAAAGTGTAGTGAGTTTATAATGGGTGGGGTGTTTTCAGCCATTTTTTTTATTATTCTATTTGTTTTCCATTTTCTTGTGTTTTCCATCGGGGTTGAAAATGGCATTAAATTAGGCGAAATTTTGCTTGGGATTATGAAAGATCGCGCTTTCTTTTCTCATTAGTTTTAATCTGATGAAGAAACGGTTCTCAGCAAGTCGATCTTTTCAACGTTGGCATCGAGGAAAGCGATGAAGTGGAGTCGACAAATGAACGAGGGCGAATGCATTTCCAACGAAAAAAGTAGAACATTAAATTTACTCGGAAAGAAGAAAAGAGATGGAAAATTGAAAAATGTTTTACAATTTTTTATGACTTTTATACGTATTTTAAAAGGCCCTTTTTACCAATTTCTTTTATGAAAACTCGAAAAGAAGAAATTGGAATTCGGCAGATTTTTTTTTTTTTAGTCGTTTATTAAAAAACATTTTTTTTAAAATGTATTTTTAATGGTGAATTATAAAATGAAACTTCAATTGGATCTAATCAAAAAATCAAATTAAACTACATCAAATATTCATTGACAATGACAACGTTCAATAACTAAATCCACACAACTTAAGGCAATAAGTTGATGAAAAACTAGAAAATGACATATAAAATCCTACAAAATTTCCTTGTCACCAAATCGGAAATGAGTTTTCAACGACTCGAAATTACGGAACAATTCAATAAAAACCGAAAATATTTTTAAAACAAGAATGGAAACCAATGAAAAGATATTTTTCAATTTAAACTCATAATTCTAAATATCACATAATTCGGATTCCTTTATTTACATCATTTTTTTAAAACCTATAGAAAAAAAAATATAACGAAATAATAAATAAATAAAAGGAAATAAAAGATGGACTCAAAGGTCAAATGTTATATAAGGACAAGGTGGATTTTTTTCCCTAATGGAAATTACAGTACTCAATCTTTATGAAGGAAATGACCGGTCAGCAACTCGGTGCGAGTGAAGCAATAAAAAAAGGAAATTCCCTAGCTAAGCGTGTACCTTCAACAAGACTGTAGTGATCACTTTATGCTCCTATTTCTTATCCCTGCTCTGTTCTCGTAGTCATGCGTCCATTTAAATTCACACAAACAGTGCACAAGCGTCACCTTTTGTTCCATCGATCTCTTGTTTACACTCGCCACATCTTGTTCAGACAAGATCCCGCATTTGTAAATATTTTAAAATAAGGAGAAAATGCTATTTGATTTTCATATCTTTGGTATTATTTTCATGTGAGCAATCATTCTATAATAATATCGATTGAATAAAATATTTTTTTTATATTGAATTCGAAACCGAAAGTGATAATTACATTTTGCTTTTTATACATCGTTTTCACCATATTTGAAACCAATTTAATGACTTTAGCTCGAACTCAAATTGCCTATTAATTATCACCACATTAATGTAAATAATTTCAAGTTGCGAACCATTTTCAAAACATAAAACACATCGTATGAAATCCAAATTGAGTAAAATCTTCATTGTTTAATTAATGTTAAACATGTGGCCTAGTCAATATCGAAATAAATCGCATTGCAAATGCGTCACTTTTAACTTGGTTAAAGCAAATTAGAAATGGCATAATCAGTGGACTGTGAAGTGCATTAGCAAATATTCAACCATGAGTTAGGCTGAGATGAGAGAAAAGCCGATTCGATAAGGTAAACCTGGAGGAAAGTGCGTTCGTTGTCTTTTAACGGGATTCGACTTAAAGCAATGTTGGTGAGTCGCGATTGGTTGTGAAAAGAAACAAAGTTTTTCTTCGTTGTTGAATGGGATGGAATCGGAAACAGACGAGCACTCAATTTCTTTGTCTTTTTGTTTTTCCTTCGAAAGTCGTAGGAAATGCATGCGTTTGCTTCTCTCTGGCTGAAACCCAATGGAGTATTCTCAAAAGAATATTATTTTGAGCCATTATCAAAGAGTATCTACTCGAATAAAACGGTTGCTTTTGGTGCAACTTTGTTTCCACCCTCCATTTTTGACTTGGCTCATTGCCATTTTATGTTAAGTAAACACAAGTGTAATTACTTTTATTTTAAAAATTTTGTTTTTAAAAAAGTCAAGCTTCAGTTTTATACTTTTAACATTTTTTTTTCTCTTATGAGTAAATATAATTAGAATTTTACTTTTTTTGTCTTTCAGAAAAATTATAATTGAGTGGATAAAATACAATTACCAATATTGTTTTAAGAAATATAAAAAAATTAAATTAAGAATTAATAATTGAAATTATTTAAAAAACGGATTTCGAATTTAAAGTGGAATTTAATTGAATATTTAATGTAATTACCCACATTTAAAACAAATGAAATTTCTGAATGGTTTTTCACGCTCCGAAGAATATTTTTTACGATCAATAATCAAGGAATATTCTTTAATTAAATTATAGCGTAGCTCTATTAATTGTAATAAGAAGATTCTATTTTTAAAAATTCAGATTTTAATATAATTATCCTTCGTTTGCAATTTACGCAAAATTTCTTTCGAAATCAAATGCGATGGAAGTATTTAAAAATGTAGAATAATAATAATAATACGAATAAGTAGGAAAAATATTAACGGGATTTGTTCACGTGGTAGATGTCAATTTAAATTATTTACATGTCTAGTGGAATGTTCAGTCGACTTGGTTTCACGCATGAACGCGATCCCCAATTGTCCCATCTCGTTAAAACGAAGTCCAGGCGGGCGGAAACTCTCGCCGTCTATTCTAACGTTGGTGGATCGAAAATGCACGTTTCTCCTGTCAATATCTATCACGTTTCGTTAAATGAGAATTATTTGAACTCGCTCAAACATAAATCAAGTTTCGATGGATAAAATTCGTACAATTGACTTGCACCGCGACATGAATTCATAAACTTCATTCAATTCGCGATATTTTACTTTTACTAAATAAACAATTTTCGTTCGACGATCGTTTTGGCTGTTTTCTTCGGGAGAAAATGAGAAAGAAAATGGGGGAATGAAAGGGAAAAAAGTAAGGTCTTGTGTTGGTGGGGAAAGAGATAAACTCGTGTCATTGAAGTCTCGATGATGGATGACTGGTTATCATCTTCCATTCTACGCTCAAGGGTAAATGGAAATTATTCCACACGACACCGTCCGACTAATAATTCAGCTCGACACTCGATTCCCTTTTCACTTGGTTCGATAATGTTGAAAAGTATCGATTTATTATAAGTATCATCAATTTTATTTTTATAAATGTTAAACCCTTTCTTGTAATTAGTAAATAATGGGAATTTTCTGTTATTTTATATTTTGTTAATGCCAAATATATTTGTAAAAAATTTTTAATATTTTAAATTAGAATTGAATTTCAAATGTTGATTTATCACGTTTTCAATTCTTCTCTTTTCACTAAAGGTTCGAAGTAGCTTATTTGCAAGAAGAATAGATTTACCTTCTTTTCAAAGTGTATTCACTTTGTTAACCTCGTATTTGTCTCAACTGTTATTTGCTGTCGCGAGTAGTGAATTGTGCAGTGACGTTAAATCCAATCACTTTATCCCACACTTTCTTTTCTTCTTCAAACCAACCGTTTAACTTAAATACAAATGATCTTTGAAATTCCCATTTGTGCAACTTTCAAACTGTTCTCAGTCTCATTCCAAACTTTTGTTAACTCATCGAAATTAGCAATTCATAACAATTAAAAAAATTTAAAAACAAAAAGTAATCGTCAAAATCTTCAAAGTTTTGAACTTCGCATTAAAATTGCATTTCATCCATCTTCTATTAGTGTCAATTAGAAAAATTTTTTCCACCTTCTATTTTTTGTACAACACGACACGTATTGTACTCCTTTTCTCATTAACTGAACGGTAATCCATCATTTTCTGGGAACATGTTACGAGTAAACGAGCAAGAAGCGCTTCATAAAAGTGTAGAGATTGCAAGGAGTTGAACCAAAAGTATTTTTTTTTATATTCTTTTGGTATCTTTACTTTACACTTGACATTGAGCGAGTGAATCTCATTACGTTGTGAGCTTTGGTATGTCGAAATCTAAGGGGATAGTAGAGTAAAGTCCTTTGCATCAAGCACCTCATTTACTAAAGATAACTCGGACTCTTAGCATTTGGTGGTGTCATTTTGGCTTCTCACGTTAATCGCCCGCTTTGAGAGGTAAAATCCAAATGGCAAACACATTCTCGCAGCATTTTCGCTTTCCATCTTTACCTTTAGAGTAAAAGGCAGTTGTGGTATTGTGGTAACTGGCCGCGAATGTCTCTTGTGCTGGCTGTTGACAAACCTATCTTGGTGTGACAAGTCAAACACGATGCTTTTATCCTTTATTTTGACTACGTAAACATATTCGGTCACTATGACTACGAAATATCCATTGATTTTTATTTTTATTTATAAAATAAAACATTAAAATTTTGTTATGATGTGAGGTTTTGAGTAATGTAAAAATTGATTTTTCTATTTAAAGTATCCTTTAATGTCGGTAATGTTTAAAAGAAACTTAAAATAAAAATTTATAAATTTATAAATTCAATTTCGAAATTTCTTCAAATTTCTTCTTTGTTTTTTTTTTAGAGTTTTAATTAATTAAATTTTTTTATATTTTAAATTTCCAAATGAATTGCGATTTTAATCCAAGTTTCGCAATTTTTAAAATAAAATTTATTTTTCTTTAATTTTTAATTTACATACTTCATTAGAATATACATAATATATAGGAATTCATCTCGTCGCTGCCAGGTATTTACTTACGATTTCCCTTGTCTAATATAAAACCCATTAGTTTGCATTTATTTTACATCCACGCACAATTGAATATTCACTTTGATAATGTCCTAAATAAGCATATTTTTTATTAGTAAAATAAGATAAAACTTGTAAATCTATTGAATGCCACAAATCTAATGCTGCATTTATTTGTTACTAAAAGTTGATGGAATTAGACACTTGAATAGTTTATTCAGTTTTACAAATACTTTCGAATGTATCATGCCAAAGGCAAGTGCAATTCTCTCTTGGGAACTGTCCAGATGCAATACTGATTCAAAGGCGTTAAGGTGACGAGTGTATTTACTTCTCGTTCATCATTAATATTAATCAACCGCATTCCTATGGACTCATAAATTTGAACACGGCCCCTAGAGCAACTGAGATGAAGCTTTCTGCATACGAACTATGCTAAACCAATATTGAGAAGCAAATTATTTTTAAACCCAACCACGACATACCGATTTTACATGAGAAATTTTCTTCATTTTTTAAATTTATCAATCTTAACATTTCTTTAATTTTTCTGCTACTGCATTTAGAGATTGTGCATTCGTTAAATTTTAATTGCAAACCGGGGCTATAAACATTTAAAAAAAACTAAATTAATAACTTGGATTTTAATTTTAAAAATGTAAGAAAATTTTCTTTAATGTAATATTTTATTAAAGTTTTCAAAATATACATTGTAAGCATTTTGTATCTTCGACTCTCCAGTTCATATAATTGAGACTGTTCTGAAACCTTAAGTTTATCTCATTCATAAATAAACATTGTCATATGACCGCTTAATTCATTTGGGAGTCGTAATTGGCATTATATGACTTTTCAGGTGATTTGTAATATGGGGAATATTTGTAGTGAGAATCAATCCGTTAAAGGAAATTTCATTGGGTCCACCATAATTAAGTTTTGTAGGTATTGCAATCTACTTGTTGTATGACTTAATTTTCTTTATAAAAGACTTTGATGTCTAAAATAATTAACCAAAATGAAGTTGCCTCGTCTAATCTAATTAATTTAAGTCATTCTCATCTGCTTTTAAAGTAACAAATAATTACTCATGACGGACTAATGTTAATGAATCCACTGCAAACAAGTTATTTGTGGAAATTTTATTTAGAATATTTGGCATTTATGTTTTTTCACTTGATTTAACTCTTTCCTAAAAGTATTCTTTGCTTAATGATCTGTGATTGACATTGCTGTGGATACTAAAGAGCTGTTGAATGCTTGTTTAGCGATCTTCGACCTCTCTCAAGCAGCTTTTGTTGTGTGAAAATGTTGTTTTTAAAATTAAAAAAAAAAATTTAGGGTTAAGGGCAAAATCGAATTCTTAGAGAGCAATTAACAAGTGTGTGAATGTAGAGATACGAAGTTTGTGCGCGTCTCAGCAAATGATGATGATAAAGCATTTCCATCATATCTTTTCTCTCCGCTTCCTCATCTCATCCTCTTATACCCTTTGAGATTTCTATGAGAATGGCATCGACCAATAAATTGCAGCCCTTAGACATGAAAAAGAAAAAAGAAAAGGGGACTCGGTCGACTCGAGACATGACAAGCCAACAACTTCCGAGTAACTTTAAACTCTACATGATTTTAATGTTGGAAAGACAATTTCGACATTTTCTATATTGTATTTTTTAAGTCTTTTTGAAAGTGAATGAAAATGTCAGGTTTTTATTGTTTATCAAATAAAAAAAAATGTTAATTTTAATGTGGTTTATTTTATGGAATAGTAAATATGAAATTTTTTTAAGTTAAATAATATTTCGAAATTTATTATGTTGGTAATATAAACAAATCAACAACATCTGCTGCCATGCACTTATTTTTTACGCTATTTATTAATGTTTTGTAGCAGAAAATTGGCTAATGGCTTTTGTTCACTCCATTGTTTTATAAATTAATTTTTTTTATCAATGTTAACTTTAAAAAAAAAAAAAAGATTTTTTTTTATTTTTTTGTTAATTAAATTTAAAAATATATATAATTTCAGTAAATTAAATTTAAATTTGGTGATACCGATTAAAGTCAATCTTGTCGTGGTTTATCAACCTGTGGTAGTGTCTCTTCCAATTGTTCAATAACTTCTACACTATTGTAATGGGAATTAGATTAATTAAACATTAAATCGATGGTGTGTAAAGGTGAATTCGTGGATGTTGGATTTAGAAACTTTGGGAAAATAAAATTCCGAAATAATGAAAAATCGATTATCAAAGACTCAAAAATAAATTTTAAAAAGGTTTGCTAAAATTAGAATAAATAAAATTGCAAATATAAATGAGATGAAATAAATGGATTTTCAATTGAAATAAATTTATTCGTTAAAATTCTTCAGCTTAAAAAACTGTGTACAAATTATTGCTTAAAAATTTCATTTCGACATTCTTTAAGGACAACAACCCCCTTCTTGCTAAAAATAAAACAGGGGAAAACATTCCAAAATGGCTGTTTTATTTATCTAGTAATGAGTAGCGTATAAGCAGCAAGTGTAGAACTAAGACTTTCTTTGTGATATGAAGAAATATTTTTCTCTAGAGAATCGCCGGGCCAAGTGTGTGCGAGTGGTGACTGCCGAGGGCACCGAGTCATTACACGCGCCTGATATTCACCATGAGACCAGGCGGTGACATTACTCCAGCCCTCCATCATCCACGAAATGAGCAAACGCTCCACACTTTTAACCGATCAGCTTTGACTCTTCCCCAACACCCTTCAAAAAAAATTTTAAAAAAACTCCATTTAATGATGGTGCGTAAAATAAATTACTTTCATAATTATCTCTCACCATAAAAATTATTTTTTAAAAAAAGTTTAATGCCAAAATGTGTAATAACCAATTTCTAACTTTTATTAAATCGAATTTAATAGACATTTACGAATTTTTGTTCCATTTTCTGGTATTTTTTCATTAAAACCACTCGAGATGATGTCGGAAATCTATCGACCATCAAACTCGCTTTCGGCAGATTCCCTTTTCTTCTTAAGACAGTTTTGATCCGGTACAACCCTCGACGTTATTGATTCAGTAATACCGAATGATCGAATTTCCCTATTTTTTTCTTTAACGGCTTTGTTTTTCAAACCCTAAAGACGCAGAGTAAAGGGTTAATTTCACAGTGTTCGACTAAACTCGCACATACACAGCTACGAAAAGTTCCTTTCGCCACTATCCGATAATTAATAGGGTTGTTCCGTTGATGATGGTAACATTTCCTCACCAGATCTTGTGTACTTCCATTCGCTCATTATCAGAGCTCAAAACTTCGTCTTTG
>JAQFZU010000811.1:0-18762 GCA_034696185.1 Henia vesuviana | reverse complement strand
AAAAAAAAAAAAAAAAAAAATTCCCGGGTCTTTGAGCCCATAAAATATATTTTTTTAAAAATCAAATTGAATAAGGAATAATTCGAAACAATTCCTAGAGCAAAGGAATTCTAAAAATTATTTAAATTCAAAAAATGCAACGATAGACCCAAACACAGTTAATAACGAGAAATAAACCGCAGGATACGCAATCCGTGATAAGTTTTGAAATGTGTTTACAATAAGAAAAATTTATTAACACATCATTACCCAAAGTTTTACAAGCAGTAAAAAGTCAACAAATAAATTCTCGAGTTGGGCCCGAAACGAGACCTTGAGCGCTTAGCCACGAACAATGGTGAATTCAAGCAAATTTACTGGATTTTACAAACTTTTGTGGCACACGGGGCAATCGAGGGCTGTCCACAAATGACGTTGTCTGTCACGTCGTAAATCATTTTGTCCACTTAATTTAGGACCATGGCCCATTGCCATCTGGTGATGTTGCTTGTACTCTTGTTCTTTTGTCACTAATTGTACCCATGTCTGTTTAATTGATACCATGACGAATTGTTGGGACCTTCGGGGAGTCAAATGGGGGTTTAGTGAAGGACCTAAGGGGGTTTAAAACACTGCCACTTCGGTTATTTATAGGCATTTCTTGGCTTTGTTGTCCCTTTTTTTGTTTTCTAAAAAAAAAAAATTAAATAAAAAATAGAAATAAAAATGTAATTGCGAATTCTGCAAAATGCGATTAACCGGACGTTCGCTGTGTTTCTCCAATGCGAAGATTCGCGGAAGAAACGAAAGGAAAAAACAAAGTTTGAAAAAATGAAAAACTAGAATCGAAAATTGTTTTTCCCAACTTAATGTTTTCGCTAAACTTCCTTTCATGTTTTTATCTCGAAGCAAAAGGGAAAAAAACGACAAAATTTATCGACGATTATCAAAGTGTAAATAAGAAAAAATTTAATCAACAAACTTTGAAATCGCTAAGTATAGTCAAAGTTATAAATTATAAAATTGGAAATGACCTTTTTTAATTTTTAAACATTTTTTTTTATACTCGTATCCTTATATATACACCGAGTTTCGAGTATAAAATTTAAAAAAAAAAAAATATTTGTTAAGTTACTCACGTTTACCACTTTACTCACGTGTGTCCATTAAATGCACTTTTCTTTTTTTAAAAGTCATTTTTTCATGAAAAATAGAGGTCATTAGTGAGCCCGTAAAGTAAATCACATTTAAATAAAATTCTGGAAAAAAAAAAAAATTTAATCTTTAATTAAGATTTAGTCTCTTACGATTATGTAAGTTGCATAAATTAAATTTAAAAAAATATTTTTTTTTTTTAAAAAACGAGGATAATTTAATCGTTTGTAATATCATCACAGTTGAGATTTAAAAAAAAAAAAATTTATTTTTAAGAAAAAATTTTTTTAAGCCGAGTTTTATATCATACAATTACATCCCCCACGTATAACCCTCATTAAAAAAAATACCAGACGCAAGCAAGCGCTCTTCAAATATTTCACCTCAACCTACGCATAAACCCCGAGGCCTAACTACATTTTCTCGTTCAAGGACCCACAACTCACGATCTTCAACGCCAACTTACATTCAAACTACTCCCTTAAACGTCTTTCAAGTTAAGAAAAAAAAAAATACAGTTGAAAAGCTACGAGAAAATTCATTCATAATCTCGGTTTACACCTCGGCCTGGATCAAAGGGCATTTGAAGATTTCCATTAAAATTTATTTTTGTTAAATAAAAAAAAATTAAATTTTAAGACTCGAAAAAATATGTAAAAATTTTTTTTCGCGTTAATATTGACTATGGTAATGCTCGGTTGGTCATCGTGAGTAATTGGCACGGTTTGGTTTAAGTATTGTAACCATGTGTTGAGTTTACTATAGAACTTAAACTCGAACTTATGTAAGTTAAGTGAGTCATAATAAGCGAGATGATATTATTTCCTGGATCACTCATTTCACGCATCACTTTTGACCTTTTTAAGATCTTTATTGGCTCTCATTAATGAATTACTATTTTTTTAAATATTTTATTTTGTTATCAGTTTCGATAAGAATTTTTCTCACTGTTTTGTAATAATTTTTTTTTTTTTAATTTTTGGTATTAATAGAAAATGTTTTGGATTCTAATGCTCGATTTATCTAGACTATTTCCTGTTTTTTATTTAAAAATTCATTAGTAAACTGATAAAGCATTTTTTAATCAATAAAATGATGTTCAACGAACAATTGAGTAATAAATAAATTCAACCGTTTGACATTACAAAATTGATTATCCATTCCTAGAAAATAATTTTTTAATGTATCGAGATAAGAATTAAAAATTGGAATTTTTAAAATTTTTAAATTAAAAAATTTGAAACTCGATCTCAAAAGCCTTCGAAACATTCCCATATTGAAGTTACAAATAATTGAAAAAATTCAATTAAATAATTTAAATTTTTTTTTTTTTAAAATATATGAAAAAATCTTCAATTACATTCCACTGTAAATAAAATAAATCTTTATAATATCCTGTCAGGTAATGTGGGTCAGTGTACCAAGGACTTAACAACTCAACTTTGAAGACAATTATTTAAATTTAAATTTTCAAAAATTTTCAAAAATTTTCAAAAAAATCATTTTTTGACTCATTCATACATATTTTGCTCACTTTTTTCCTCTTAAATGTTGCGTGTAATATTAAAACAACATTTGAGTCATCGTTTCAAGAAATTGTATTTATTTACAAATTAATTTCGAGTTAAATAAGTGTTTAACTCGATTTCGGTGTTTGTTAAAAATATGAAGTAACGCTATAAATAAGATAATATTAGATTATGCTAAAAAAAATGATTCATAAAATACAAACAGTAAATTGATTTCTGAATGAAACGAGATGATGAAATCAAAAGAGTATAAAAAGATGACTAAGAAAAACGTGTAATAAAAAATTAGGTCTTGTGTTTTCAACCCGGATGTAGTAAAACAATTGCTCGTGTGTGTGTGTCTATATTCATCCAGGTAAATACACCCGACTTGAATTTTAATTAAGTATATAATATTTATGACTGCAATTTTAAAATTTGGAATCGAATTTTATACTTTTTTCAAGTTTCCCGGTTTTCCTCGCTTCCTTATCGAAACCCGATTTAAGAATTGTTGCGTAAGTCGAATTCCGTGAATTACCATTGCACTGAGTCATGTGATTCAAGGACCCCCTTTAGTGACCACATCCTGTGATTCAACTCTTTGCTTCCTTCCTCTCTCGACCACATCCGAATGCATCATTTTCTGTAATTTGATTTACTCTAAAAATAAATATCAACGGATTTGAATTAAAAAATAATTTTAATTAAAATTATTTTTTTAAAACAAACTTTTTGTTTACGTCTCGAATTTCATTTGCGAAATTTAAATTATTTCATTATTTTTAAATATTTCGCAGTGTTTATTTCGCTTCATTTGTTGTTTCGAGGCAAAAACAATCGGGCGCCATGACAAATTGATGAATTATGTCATTGGTGTACGTCAGGGGTAACTGTCATTCTTCGGGATCATATCTGCGATTCCGAGCAACAATCATTCGACCGAGTTACACGTCGAGATTGATGACGTCAGAAACTCGAGACGATCATAAACATGTTTACATACAAATCCACGATACAACAATAACACTACATGAATCAAGAAGGACGTAAATAAAATGCGAAAAATGGAAATGTAAAATAATTAAAAACAAACGTCATACTTGAAATTTTTATCCACTCGATCAATTCCTTTTTGGTAAATAAAAAAAAAGTAATTCCATATTGCTTGTTGATGCACACCTTGACCCCGTCGACCTTTGAATGGGTTCACATTTTTCTCAGGTGACAACCAGTTGAGATGAGTTCATTTGATTATTCACAACTCATGTAAAGGTTAATGTCCTACAGTAAAGTAAAAAAAAAAATACTGAATTTAATCACTTGATTTTTTTCCCTTTAGAAAATTTTATTCGTTAAGGATAGACAGCGTTGCCATGCAATCAAAACATAAAATAGAGCGATTAAGCTTCTTTTACGATGCGATTTTTTTTTTAATTCCATGCAACCGACTGGACTCACCATTGATAATGGCGCGATAATTAGCCCTATTCAAAACTTTTGACAAACAAATTTTTACGGCCTCAATAAAATATTTCAAATAGTAACTTCTAACGTAGCAGTTTTTAAAACTCTTTTGTTTGAATCTTGCGTGTATAAATCTCAGCTTATCGAATACGAACCGTGACATTAGATATCTCGGCGACGAGTGCGTCGTTCGGTTGAGCGCGGTTTATTCAAATTTGTTGACTGTTATTTTTTTTTTTTAAATTTAAGTTTTAAGTTTTGAATTTAAAAATACTTAAACATTTCAAAAAACCATTGCAAATTTCAAATCGGAATCTATTTTTAGATGTGAATATAGATTCTATCATATCTAAGAGTCGAACAGGTGTCTGCAACCTGTCTGACTCCCCGCAAGTCTTTCCCTTACGAAAATGAAAAGAAAAAAATGTAAATTTATTGATATTTTCCCCTTTCTTAGAACAAACAAATCCCACCCCCAACGTATCGAATATCTTAAAATTTTTATAACAACAAACAACAACTTTTTATATCAGCACAACGCATCGGCGCTTATCAGTAAGTACGTCACGTTTATTGCTAATGAGTTAAATTATCTCGACATTGTATCGAATCAACGCGATACGAAACAACAACATCACATTGTAAATCCTTCACTCGCGATTTTGAATCATCAAATATTCGTCGGCCATATTTATTTATCTCTTTTCTGGTCCCGCGCTAGATAAATGCGATTAAAAATTCCAGTCACGCGTAAAGGTCAAAGTTGCGAGATTGGGCCTCGTGGCGGGATGACGTCGATTTCCGTTGTTGAGGGTGATTTTTGGACGTGACTTGCCGCTTTAATAGGGCCCACACTCATTAATTTGGTAGTTTCTCTTGGCGTGTGGCACTTTCTTACTTTTTTTTTGGGTGGGGTTTACAGCCGCAGGTTGCAATCATCTTCGGGTGAAATGTCGACCCAAAGAACGAGCAGTGCAAAGGAGATTCTTAACTAAATCCTGTGGGTACATAAAACGACTAAAACATTCGTTAAACCCTTTTCTGTAATCCTTTAAACGAGAAAAAAAAATAAAGATTTCAAAAACCTCTTTTTAATCAGCTTAAAAATCGTTTTTCTCTTTAATTACGATTCGCACCAAACAAAAAGTTTTTTGGCCTTGGCGTTTCTTCAATGGGCTTTTTCAAACAGGTGTATAAAAGAACACAACTTTGGCCCTTTGCTCGACACCACTTTAAAAGGGGTAAAACCAGTGTGGGAATCGGTGAACCCCAAGACCCCCTCACCTAGAGGAGAGCGAACAAAACCTCCTCATCAGCAGGTACTAGGCCTAACGGGGTTCTCACATTGGCCCATTCATGCAAACGGAAGTCGGAGGGAGAAAAGTAGAAGAAAGTTGAAGCTTACTGGCGACCCATGGGAAAGTAGACAAGGGGGTAGAAATTCAAGGTTGGAGAGAATAAAAGACGATAATAATAAAAAAAAAAAAAATTGAAAAAAATGCGCCCGCACACAAAAACTGCGTTAAATCACGAAAGACTTTCTTGGGAGTTTCGGAAAATAATTAGCATAAAACGATGAAATTTATCATCCGAAATACGAACATAATTTTCTGAAAAATTTTTTTTTATTTATTTTAATTTAATTAATATTTTGATTATTTACAGATCGATTTAAATGATTGACGAATAACTGAAATAAAAATAAATTTTTAATTGATGACGACTGAATCGATTTTGCATACAATGAATTATTAATCGTGTGTTTATTGTAATTAGCCATATAAGTCGAACATCATGATTAATTTTTATAATTAATTTTTAACTACTGTCAAATAGTGTATTTGATATTTTTTAAACTATTTATCGAACTATAGAAATAGTTGGTGTAGTAGAGGAGGGTTAAGATAGAGGGGTCCAACTTCCTTTACACCCTTTTTCTCTGCGACTGTATTGTTCTCTTGGCTGGTTCACAGACCCCAGACCCCTCTCTATTCAAAATCTGGCCTTTAGTAAGGAGGGTAATTCCCCTCTTTTTATTCCCCACTATTATATAAAACGATTTCAAATATAACCCTCCAAACAACACGATACCTTATACGTTTTACTCAAATTTCCTTGCGGGATTTTTACTTTTCCGAGTCGTGGAAGGGAAAGCTTATTTAAGGGGGGGTGTTTTGTTGAATATTGAAATTTGGTGAAATAAAATTTAAGATGTTGATCAAAATATTGGAAATTTGTTCTCACCGCCCCTACACCTGTTTGCTAGACACCTTTCAGGTGATTCCACCCCACTTTTTGTCCCATCTGAACCTGTCTGCAACCTCCCCAACCACCACAACTAACCTGTATGATGTAATGAAGACTGAGAGGGCCAGACATTGCATCAGAGGGTGTAATGCATGAATGGAAGTTGGGGGATATTTAACACAATAATGTGAAAATGAGTGAATAATGCAACTTAAGTGTGGGAAAGTTGACTCCTACTATTTTGAGGGTAAATATTGAAAACGATTTTTATTAATTCGCCTCTCAAGATTTACTCTTCGTGATTCGATTAAATATGAAATATCGTTTCATTAAGTGTTTTTATGAAATTTATGATGTGTAATTAATTTCGGGTTTTGGTAATCATTTGTTAAGGTTAATTAAAAACTCAAATTTTATTTGTAGCGTGTCTAAAATGCATTTATTCCATTTTAGATATTTTTCAATCGGCGAAAGAGGAAAATATCATTTACGAGAAATTTTTTTATTATTATTATTTCGAGAGTCGAATCCTTTTTTGGGTTGCTTAAAACAATTTCCTAGTTGCTTCGGGCTTTCGTACTGTTTCTGACATCTTTGGAATGCTGTCCAAACGGAAACTAGAAAAAAATAATTGAGCAAGAAAACCAAACACGAAAAGATGAATTGAATAACTCATAAATGTTTAAAATTTCTTCTTCGGCATCCAAGTGTTTTTTGTTCGCGCCGCCTTTTAATATCGAGACCACATTTCGCGAAAACGCAAATTTTAAGTATTTAGTGGTATAGTTGCCTGTTAGTTACGCTTAAATGAAGTTTAACTCGTCCTTGAGATTATGTCATAAATCTGCCAAAGCGAACAACCTGACGAATTACAAGTAATAAATCAAGCGTGTCAAAAAGTTAAACAAATTCGGGCCCCACACAAGGACAGACGTAAAAGTGGAAATAAAAAGTTAATTTGATTATATTCAAACTCGTCGTGTAAGTTAAAATACAAACTAATTACAAAATGATCGTATTTAAAAAGATTACTCGAGCGAAGCGAATTTGCACGGTAACCGAAAAGAAAATTTTTTAAAAAAATGACCGTTTTATTTTTGCTTTTCAAACATTTATTTCGATAAATCGCACAAACAAAGCTGATCACAGCAATACATTAAATTTTACAAATTAGTATTTTGATATGTTTTTGATTAAATTGAAATTTTTCATCTAATTTAAAATTAAGGAATTTTTTCAAATTTTTTTTGTATCGTATCAAAATTGAAAAGAAAAATTGAAATTAACGGAATGAACATTTTAAAAGGCACCACAAAGCGCAGAGGCACAAAGTGAAACAATTTTGGCTCAGAGTGACAGAATTTGACATTAAAGCTGATGCATTACTAACATCTGAAATTACAAAATAAAATATTTAATTTCCTTGAAAAAAAAAAAATTTAAAAATCAAATACAAGTAAACGTTGAATTATCTATTTTCCAAAACCATCATTACACATTCAACCAATTATTGCTGAATCACGAATTAGAATATAAAAGCAATAATCTTAAATGTCATTGTGTGACATTTCATTTAAAAAAAAAAATAAAAATTTTTTTTCCTCGATTTAATTTTCAAGAACATTAAAATGTAAAATCAGAAGAAAAAAATTAAAATAAAGAGATCAGTGATTATCAAAAAAAAAAAAATTTACATTTTTAAAAAACAAAATAAAAAAAAAATAAAATAAAAGGTCGAGGTTGTATCATCAGATAATATTAAACGTTGCCCTATCGCAACGTGTTACTAACCCTCAAGAATTGCACGTGGGCCACTTTAATTGTCCCCTTGTGCAGCAGTCAGAGCCACAACTGAGAAATGCACTTCTTCTGGATCACGTTCCATGAATTTCTTGCAAACTTTAGCCGCATCCTATTTTAAAAGCAAAAAAAAAAAAAATTAAAATTTTAAAAAACAAATAAAATAAAACAAAAAACCATAAAAAGTGAGATACACTCAAACTATCTATTATTTGAGGCACTTAAAAGGGTATTCCTTAGGGGTAAGAATTTAAAACAAGGACCCATCAAATTCCCCCTCCCCTAATCCAACTTTTGCTCTTGTTTATATTTTAGGTCAATTGTGGTGTAATCTGTCCTGAGGATCTCAGCTCTTCCACCACCTATCATTATTTTCTCTCGTTCTCCTCCCTCGAAAACGAGAAAAAAAAGCAGCTTAGGTTTTTATATATTAAGAGATTATAAACGAAAATTTAACAAAAAAAAAATTTTTTTATCATAAAATGTAGCTTTGATTCAAATTTAGTCACTTTCGTGACCTGTTTTAAAATGACTGAACAATTTAAAAGACAAAAAAATCCTTGAATTCGTATCCTATAATTTGAATGGAATTGGAATGACAAGACTTCGCTTCGAAATGTTAAAAGGAAAAGATTTTTTTTTTTTAAATTTGTAACGCCAAGCTGTCTGCTATCGACTGTTTTTTTTTTTTTTCGGAGAAAGTTAGCTAAGGATTAAAAAGAGTGTTTTAGTTGAATGTGTTTTGAAGATAATGAGTTGATTTAAACCGAATTTTCATCAGAGGTAAATGTTGTTCGTCTCAATGACCTTTCGTCGTGAGACAACCAACAGTTCAAGGATCCCGAGGGACTGAGAAAAGAATGGAGACAAACTTCTTGACCTCCGACACCATTTTTCTTCAGGTGTTTGCATATGAATTTCTTTTAGTCGTGCGATACCTTCGACGTGTTAGCGACATCGTGTGGGAAAATGGGAAAATGAGAAAGATTTTTTTAAGTTTTGGTTACTATTGCCATCTATAGATGGAATACTAAACTAGCTATATGTATCACATTGTAAATGCAGCAATGTAAGTCACAATGTGACTATTATAATGTGTGTATCACACTGATTGCAGCATTGTAACTGTTATAATGTATCACACTGTAGAATTTATTACAAATGGAGAAGATAAAAGGTACCTCGAGAAAAGTAGCCTCGGTTGTCGCTCCGTGATTGACCGCTGAGCTCTTGCGACCATCTTTAAAAAAAAAAAAATTAAAGAATTAAAAATATCAATTTTTCTAGAAATTTTGGTCAAATGATCGTACCCAATTCGTAAAGAACATTATCGATATTAACCAAAGTAACAAAATGCAAAGTCACCGGTTCCTCCGGATTCGGAGTCTAAATAAAAAAATTTTTTTTTTATTAATTTTATAAAAAAAAAAATATCGACTCAAAATGATCTTTACTGATGTTTGCCCTTCTTGCGCATGTTGCTTATGAGCTGAGCAAATTTCCTAGAAGAAAAAATCGATTAAATCAAAATTTTAATGGATAAATCGATTTAAACTCACTTCGTTCTCTTCCAAAAGTTTCGCTTTTTCCATTGGCGACATCAATTTCGAAGAATCGATGAATTTTTTCAAGCTTTTATCAGCATCTAATACCAAATAAAAAAAAATTTAAATTATAAATTTCTAGAAATTCGTTTAATTTACTAACCCAATTGAATTTTGCCGGCATTATTGGCCAAAGCATGAATAAGTGCGATGGTACCGCAAGCATTACTAATAGTCTGCTTAATAAAATAAACACCCGTCGAATTAGCCTTTTCTCCAACTTCGTCTTCTTTAATAATCTGCTTCTGGACCTGAGAAAAGAAAATTAGGATTATTCGAAAATAAATTTCTAGTTTTAAGGCGTAAATTCACCTTGTCGTTGTACGGAAACAAGAGTAAAACGGCAATTACAGGGCGAGGAACCATCTGCAGCAGTTCGGGGTCGAGGCCTAAAACGTCGACTAATTGCCATGTAACAGGCACGCCAAGATTGCGAATAAACTAAAATTATATTTTATTGAATTATAAAAATTAAAATTTGAATTTTTTTTTAAAATTCGATAAATTTCTTGATAAAAAGTGAACGAAAATTTATTGAGCCGAATTTATCAATCTCGCGTTTAAATTCGTTACTAGGAAACTGCAAACCCAACAGTATTTTTAAATCGATTATTGTTTTTGTAAAGAAAATGTTTTTTTTTTTTTTTGCAAAGAAAATTTCCGAAATGAGGGTTAAACCCGAGTTCGACGTTTACCTTGTTCATAACCTAAAACGAAATAAAAATATATTTGTTTTAAAACTTGAATCAAATATTAAATTTTGTTTGTAGTTCCACGAACGAAATTGCGTTCTTACATCGGGATTCGATTCCAATGGGAGCCACGTTACTTTGCTGTCAGTAGCCATTTTTCCAGACGATGACAACTGCAAGAAAACGCCGGGTATTAAACTGTGAAGACGAGTGACTCGGCAACCGAATGTAGAACAACTACTGACATCGAGCGAGACAAATCCGAATTACATTCCATTCACACGACGCTGCTAAAAAAAGAATGATTTGAATTATTTAAATAAAAATAATATTAAAAATATTTATGCAACAATCCGACTGTCTACCGGTACATTAAACAATTGCAATTTAAAAAAAAAACTACAAGTCTTAAAATACACGAGATAATGCCGCAAGAGAGGACAAGAGCGAAAAAAGTTCTTATAATTATATAGTAAAAAATTCGATTTAATAATCACTCGTATTATTGTTTATAAAATTCCTTTTTAAAGAGAAATTCTTTTATTGCAGTATTAGTGGTTTGCTGATCATTTTCGTAACAATAATCAGTTTGATTTCCTCGTATCTCTTATCAAACGCAAAATTCCAATACGAAGTAAACATATTGAATAGAAAAATGAATTACACCAACGGTCAAAGACGATGTCCACGATTGAAAGAAGACCACAAATCGGACATACAAAATCAATTAGACGAAGATCAAATAATGAAACAATTTGTTATTCATTACAATAAATACAAATCACTTTATCAGAATGTCAAAACCCCTTGTGGTGGCAAATTCTTCGTCGGTAAAGTCGATTAATATAATATTTAGTTAATAACCATTCGAGCATTTCTTCGGTAGGTTTTAGGAGAGTTCTTTATCAAAACTGGACGAACGAAAATGGAAATATAATTACGTTTGCTTCACCATTTCTATCGGAGATGAATGCCGTTTACAATTACGAGAATTTCGGACTGTGTACGAGTGTTGTGCCCACACACCAACGGATGAAAGAAAAGGAACGCATGAGAAACGAAACGATTGTGGAATTGGAAATTGTTAATAACGAGAAATGCGATGGCAAAAATTGGAACTGTTTTCTTTGTCAATCCGGTAAATGACGGTAATTGATCGCTGTTGTTACGCTCTTATTTATACAATGTTAATTTTTTAAAATTAAAATTCAGACTTTCAACATCGACGCGTATTTAGACTTTACAACGAGTTCTCTATTAATTCCTATCAAATGGCAATGGAATTTTGCCAGAAGAAACTGAAAGGACCAAGTTCTTTGGCATTCATTCCTCATACAATCGGTTTGAACGAGATTTATACTCAAATTCGGGATCACGCGTTGGGATGTCACCACATTGGTATCGGTAAGATTGGAATCATTCGTTTTTAAAAAAAAATTATTATTATTAAATAAATTATGTGTTTGTAAATTTTAGGAAATCGTGTAATCGAAATGATAGAGACAATCGACGAGAAAATACTACCGTATACGAGTAATCGTTTGCGATCTGATATGTTAATTCATAGGAAACATAATTACAATTGCGTCGTCACCAACGTATTCAGGCATTACGAATGGGCGTTTGAAGATTGTGCGAGCAAACACTGCTTTTTATGCTTTTATTAATCGCATTTTGTATGAATTTCACTCTTTGAAATACGAATAAATGTCAAAACTTTATTGTTGTGCATTATTTGTTACAGGTTTAAATAATTGATGAATAAAAGCGTCACAATGCAATGCCGGCGATACATTTTGGAATATTTTAATCATGACGGACAGTAGTAGGGAAGAAAATGATACTGAATCTCATTCTCATGCGATACTTCGGTTACAATTATAATTATATATTGCGAATTTAAAATAATTTTTTTTTATAGTAAAATAGCACCGTACGCTTTCACTTTAATCATAATCGCGATTGTGATCGCTTTTGCAACAGGACTTTATTATGGACTTCGCGCCGCATCACCCCCTAGAAATGTAACGACTCATCAGGAAAACACCCAACAATTGAAACCTCGAAGATTTTTACAAACGATTACCGATCCCGCACCTCAATTCGACAGAAGAGGTGGTTATAAGCTTTTAACGTTTATTAAAAACAATGATGCGATTCATTTTTCACCATTTTTTTTTAAAGTTAAAACACGTCGTTTAAAACGGATACGAACTTACATTGTGGCGAATACTGCATTGAATTACACGAATGCTAATCAAAGTTGTACAGTTTCGTTTCCGAACGGAATGTTGGCATTTCCGAAAAATCTCGAACAGGAAGAAACTATGATGGCCGCTTTCATCGATGCTTACGAAAAAGAAAAGGAGAAACTACAGTATTGCCAGGACCAGTTTTTCATAGGTTAATTTAAAGTTTAAAATATCTTACGATGTATTAATTCATAAAATGTTTCGTTTCAGGTTTACGCAAGGTTTTAGACGAAGAATGGCTGAGTGCCGAAGGTGAATTAGCGGCATTTGGACCTCCGATATCATTATTAAAACATAACCGTCTTCACGATTTTGCTGACGAACATTGTTCTCAAATATTTCTGGCTCAAGAAAATACTTACCTTATCAACAATATCAACTGCGATTCGCATGTTTGGAATTGTTTTGTGTGCCAATATCGTACATTTTTAATTCGATTAACAAATTTTATGTTTTTTTTTTAATTAATTATTTTTTTTAAGTTTGCAACAAAGCTCGGCCTTATTGTTACTCGGTGCACCATGACAGACGCGTACGGAGTTACAACGATGCACTTTTGTACTGCCAATTTCAAAAAATGTCTTCGAGTCTCGCTGTAGTTCCTCACATTTCGATTTTAAAGTTGATAACTCAGCAAATGGAATTCAAACGATGCAAAAATGCGGGAATTGGTTCGAAAAAAGGATTTTTTTCAATTTTATCCGATTTGAATCCGATTTTTTAATTTTAGGGCACAGATTTAGTGGTAGATACGAATCGCCGGCCGAAGAAAAATTATCTTACGAAACCAAACGGATTTATTACAGGCCTGGTGGTGGAAAACACATTTCGTATAATTGTATCGTTATTAATGCCGCTAATCATTATAAATGGGAAGTCGAATCTTGTTCGAAACCTCATTGCTACGTGTGCGCCAGCAAGGAATGAGTTATAAAATAAATAAAATAATTTATAAGAAATGAATGCAATGTGAATAAATAAATTAAAATTTCTCAATTTTTGATTATTTTATTTTTTTAGCTTTTATATATAATAATAATACAATGCATGATTATTGTTTCAATGATGAGTGATGATGAAGAAGGAGAAGAGGAAGTAGATTTTGCTCAACAGTCTTTAATGAGGTTTTCGCTTTCTTTTATAATCTTAACATTTCAACCATTAAAAAAAATTTTTTTTTTTTTAGGAAAATCTCAATCTGTTTGCTTTATTTTGCAATTTGTCTCTTCGCCCTTTTGTTTCTTCCCATCGGTGGAATATTATTAGAAAAATTTTTAGATATCCCCGAAGGTAACTTGACAAATGTTTATTATTTGTCTTAAAATATTTATTCACTTTATCTAGATGCGGTGATTCTCGACGAAAGCCAAACTTTATCGCCGTTCAATACCACGCGAGCACCAAACGTGTATATAATATACAGAGAACTGTTGAATTTCTCCGATGCGAGTGAGTACTGCACTCACTTATTTCGAAGAGGTCATTTACTATTTCCGAAAACGTTAGCGGAAGAAATAGAATTAAAATATGGTTTTATGGCTGAATTTATGAAAATTAGGGATATCGTAGATAGTGCAATTCATCCGTGCGGATCGAAATATCTTATCGGTAATTTAAAATATAAATTGATTGATTTTTATTCAAACGTAATCGTTAGGTTTGAGAAAAGTAATTGATTTCGAATGGCAAACCGAAGATAAACAAATAGTATTTGGACCGCCATTGTCCACCGATATTTATTCCAAGTCTTTCGCATATACCATCCACCAGTGCAGTCATTTAGTCGTGAAGAAACAATTTCTTTTGGAAACGAGAAATTGCGAGTCGATCGAATGGAATTGTTTTATGTGTCAGTCGGGTGAGTCATACTTTGCATTACGATGACGAATGCTTCTCATTAATGCGAATGCAAACAGTAAATCCCATCTCGGCCAATCAAACTTATCGGGTTTACCGATTTAAATTTGTCAAAACGTATATACAGGCTGCGGATTATTGCCAACGATTGCCCGGTCGTCTCGCATCTGTGCCGCATGTTTCGGTGCTGAGGAGCATTCGACACGCAATGTTGTTGGCAACCGAGCAATGCAAAACTATAGGGATTGGTAGGTATTTGTCAAATACAATTTTAAATACTTGAAATTTGTTTTTGTAGGAAATCGTTTTCTAAGATTATACGAAAGTGCCAACGACATAGCACAGAATTACACGACCAAATTAATACAATACCCTGTAAATAAATATCTCTCAAAGAATTGCATTGTTATTGATGCTAGTGATAATTATGTGTGGAAAGTTAGTGACTGCTCGCAACAATATTGTTTTATATGTCAGAATTAATTAATTAATTAAAAATAATGTAAGAAATAAATATTTTCCTGGCGGTTTTATAGTGCCAATGATTTTTATTTGTTACATTATTTTCATGATATTTTCAAATTGTTTTTTCATTGGTTCTTCCACAATCGGTTAATGCGTCACATTTGTTACGAATACAATAATGGTATTGCGGTAATCAAATTCTTTTATTTACGCATACAACTGGAAAATAAGCTCATGTCAGACGACGAAGATGTCGACGAGGAAGGAGCAGCAAAATCGTAATTAAGAATTAAAAACTGCAATCGATTTGTTCTAAAGATATCGAAATTTTTTGTTTACCTTTCCAGGAACGTTCTTTGTATTGTAATTGTTGCCGTGCTCATCATAGCAATTCTAACAGCCCTCGTCATTCTAGTCGTTTATTTTGTTGTACTTAAACCCGGTTCGAGCGATTCTAAAGATCTATTGTCAAAAACCTTCAAGGGCGAGTCTGGCCGAAATGACTCTGACGAACTGTCAGGTACGTGTAACGCCTCCAATTGCAACACTAATGTTAATATTTTCCATTTAGACTTAGCCAAAAGATTAGTGGTCGTCACAGACAGATTACTCAATTTCTCAGAAGCGGACGAATACTGTAAAACTCTGAAACCGTCCAAACGTTTATTTTTCCCTAACGATCCTGTGGAAGAGGAGGCATTGGAAGAGAAATTGGACGATCTAATTCCCAGCGAAATTCTCGACGGGACCATTAGCCCCATTCAAAAGACATGCGGGAATGACTATTTTATAGGTGTTCGTAAGATTTTGGATAGAGATTGGAAAACGCAAGACGACGATTTTGTATTTGGTCCTGTATTTCTAGCCGAGATGTTTCTCGTGCACGAAGACCCGTCAGAGCAATGTCTGGGACTTACAGAAGATAAGAATAATATATTTTTCAGAACTATCGACTGCGACGAATCCGACGGTTGGAATTGCATCTTGTGTGAAACGAGTACGAATTCGATTCTTAATTAGAATTTTTTTTTTAAATCGAAAAATAATTTTTCAAATTCTATTTTAGAATGCAGCAATTCCAGTAGTGGACTTTGCTACGATATCTACGTCGATAAATTCAGGACCGATTTCGATTCCGCGAGTGAATTTTGCGAAGAACTAGATATACCCGCGAATTTGGCATCAATAAAACATAAATCAATACTAGACGATGTGACATCGCAAATCAAGACTCGCATGAAGGAATGTTCGGTGGTGGGAATAGGTAGAAATATTCTTCTAAATAAATCTCGCATCCGTAACTCCCGTATCTTATTTCAGGACATCAGTTTGCACAGAATTACGAATCTATCGACGAAAAACCTTTAACTTACGAAACGCAACAAATTTTGTACAGACCTCAGAGAAAAGCATATCACAACTGCATAGCGGTAACCATTGAAACCGAATTCAGATGGGAACCTGTCGAATGCTCGGAAAAACATTGTTTCGTATGTAATTGAAGTGATTTTTGTTAAAATTGTAAAATATTTCTAATTAAATACTCACTTACCTTCGTTTTAATATCGTTTGTTTTTCTGTCTAACGGAGCTTATATGTCGATAAATTCTCAAACCGATTAATCATGTAAATTTTAATATCGTCAACTAATTACAGCAAGAAGCAAAATGATTTCAACGGACAGGAATAATTCAGAAAAATAATACAATTTCATTTAATTTGTGATTATATATATATTTAAGTCATTTTTTTTTTGCTTTTTTAATTTTATATACAGATATGACGCTTTTTTTTAAGTTCATTGCATTGCAGAAAACCAACCAAAATGGTGAACGGGTCTAAAACATTTTGCATTGTCTTAAGAAAAAACTTTTTTTTATATCACAATAAAGTTTTCTCAATTGAAAATTAAGTGCACACCTTAACTAAATTTACATTTCACAATTAAATACTTGAATTAAATGCTTTAAAATACTGTAATATTTTTTTAAATATAATCAAATGACACTAAATGAAGAAAAAAAAGACATGAAAAAAGCAACTAAAATCGAATAACAATAAATGAATATCAATTAATATAAGTGCACTATATTCTCTTTCCTTAAATGTATTTCTCCATAGTAAATAGTGATAAAATGAGCACTTCGAAGACCTCTAGGAAAGATAGTAATTTCTCGTAGATTGGAAGACAAGAGGTTCGTCTAAACACTATACATTGTGGTGAGTCAAAAGAAACCCTTATATTTATTTAAGTATATATTATTTAACTTTCGGAAGAGTGATTTTTCTCAAAAAAGATAAATACAATAGTATATATTGCAGAATAAAATTCGGATAAAATCCTAAAACCAAAAATCGCACAATTATACAAGTCGCAACTAATTTTTAACATTTGTTTTGTTTACATTTCACAATTTTCTAGTCTCTAAACAGTTGATGTTAACTATTAAATAAAATTTTATTACTATTTTTTTATACACAACAAACATCGATACAATTAAATGTAACCGAAAAAAAAAATCCTTATACAGCTAATATCAATCGTTAAGCTATGCAATCTGCATTTTTCGATCGTTTAACATCTATTTGCAATGTTTTGTATACTGGTTAATGGGTATAAATTTACGTTAAATCGATCCTGTCGTCGTCGTCGTCGACTTCCAATTTCACGTTTTCAGTCGACGCAACTTCGGACAGTTCATCGAATTTCTCTTGGCTGAAATCGGCGAAATCTTCCTGCACGTAATTGATATCTACCACAGTTTCGATACTGTTTTCCCCAGTGGCGTTGCTGGGCGAACTGGCCGTGTCTCCTTGAGACAAACTATCAATACTCGTCACATCTCCAGAATCGCCCAAAGATGTTTGTTTTGATATTGTCGGTTTGTCTGCATCGTCCTGTGATGCTAAAGCTTCTAATACTTCTGGAGGCGGAGGCGGTGGCAAAGCGTCGTCGTCGTCGTCGTCCATCGATGTTTCGTTCGCATTATCGTCTTGAATTTTAACTACTGGAGTCTGGTGAGTGCTCGAGTGAATCTAAGGCGGTAAAAATTTAATGTAATTTTGTGTAAAAAGCAGGAAGGAATAATGGAGCGATGAAAAATGCTACATTCTGTTGTTGAAACTAATTGTTAAATTTTTATTTTAAATTCTGTAACAATTTTCATCGTTTTATGTCGAATTTAATTATACTCAGACCTACGTGAATAAATCGATGAATTTACGAATGAATTATTTTAATAATGTAAAGAAATAATTCTAGAACTATTCTACTCACAGAACTGAACTTTGAGCAAATAAGCAGTAAATAATTTGTCATTCTTTGTGGGGTGCTCGGAAATAGGCTCAAAAGGAAAAAACTTACCGGTGAGCGTGATTTTGGGGTGTCAGGGCTCGAAACAAGCTCAGAATATGTAGCTTCCTCGCCTGTTGTGAAAAATTGATAAAAAAGAAAAAAGAACAAAACTTTTCTTTTCATACGCTCACCAAGCAGCATATCATTCAAGCTCAATGTGGGATAAGGTTTAACATTCACGATTTGAAACGAATAAATTATAAAACAGAGAAAAATGCCTGCTTCTCTACATGCTAAATTATAGGATTTTTTTTTCTCTAAAATCTGCAAGCGATAAAAAACGAATTTTAAAATTAAAAAAAAATAAAAGTAAAAAAGAGATTAAATTTTCATTCTTTCATTCGCATTCTTTCGTATCATATTCTCCGTTTAAAATATTTT
>JAQFZU010000810.1:0-18768 GCA_034696185.1 Henia vesuviana | reverse complement strand
GTTAAATTTCTAAGAAAATATTTCACAGAACGGATAAACGCAGAGATAATAAGAAAAATAAAAAAATAAATTCTGACGTCTACAGGAAAAGAAATTGATATTTAATTTGTTACTCGTTATATCGGTCATTTCATCAGCAAAAGATGATATTCATTATTATTCTATCACTTATCGTGAAAACTTTAGGTAAACAAATTATTTAAAACTAAATTCGAATCTTTTAAAATTCTAATTGTTTCGATTTCAGGTTTAGAGTGTTACGAATCATTCGAAGAACGATATAACTTATGTTCAGCCGAAAACAAACCATTTTTCACAGCAACTGCTGAAGAATGTTGTAATTTGACGCACGCCGTTGCTTATTCGGTGCAAATTCCCACAGGAGCCAGAAAGGTATTGTGTAATTCGTGCCATGAATTGAGGAAACTTGGCAATGGTGAGCTAGTATAAACAATTATAATTTAGTACTTTCAAGTTATAATTTGCTTCAATTTATACATTTTTAACTGTTAAAGCAGTATTTTGTTACCAAACAATTTGGTGGCGAGGCGAGAGATCCTGTCACGAACCCCATCTCGACATGACGACCATCATCGACTGTTGCGTTCACAGAGGCGCCCGTCACAATTCAACGGCGGAAGGATTCCATTTTCTGAAAAATGTTATGAATAAAACTGTTCCGACTTATTCGTGCATACCATGCGACGAAGCAATCGGTAACAAATTAACTCATTCTGAAAAAGTTATTTAATAACGAAATCTATATATAGTAAAAGCTACAGAATGGACAGCGTGGAGTTTATGCGACGCATCGTGCGGTGGCGGTTACAAATCAAGAAAATAATTCTGTAGAAATGACATAATTTATCCATCGTATGCTACTTGTATCGAAGAAACAACCGAAGTTAAGAATTGCAACGACCATCCTTGTCCTCATGAAATATCAAAAACAAGTTTGTTAATTATTATTATTATTATTTATTTCAATTTTTTTAAATCTAATCTAATTTAAGTTCAATTCCTATTTGCAGTGATAGCATTGAGTGTTATAATTACATTACTCGTAATCATATTAATCGCACTTATCCTAATGAAATGCCGAGGCCGATTGTAAGTCTCCAATTAATTTACTCTTTAAAATGTCTATAAATCGTTTGCGTATTTTAGTATCAAACGAGAAATCCCTCGTCATAATATGGCCGCATCTTTCAAATCGCAAGAATTGGCTCAGGATAATCAAGATGTCGTTAGGTATCACACAACACCAACGGCTAAACGAGAATTACCAACAATTCCTGCAAACAACCCAAAAAGCGATGCCGATGATAATCACACTTACTCCGATGTTTACTCAAACGTTAACGATGATTACAATAGCGGATATTTAATTATGTCTGCTAAAGTTTAATAAAATTTCAAAATGGATTTATTTACTACAAATTTTGTTTATTACGGTACCTTCAAGTTTGATATTGTTGGCAAACACCGCATCCGAGAGTTCTACAGGAAATAGTTTCCCAATTCATGAAGTTTCCCGATTTCGAAATGGCAACACAACTTCTAACGAACGTCTTCGGTTCGCCCTTCGACCAATGGTGAGTAGTCACTTTGTTCCCGGTAACGTAATTCCATACGCGATTTACGTGTTTCAAATCGGTGAAATAGTCTTGGCAAATCAATCTTTCTCGTTGAATTCTCGTAAATAAATTGATTACATCGAGTTTAGATGTTATCGATATCAGTGTCATTTGTTTACTTGAGCAATTTTGATGAGCTTCGTAGATAGTTTGATATTCGTTAAAAATATTTATCTTGACTTTACTCTCTTTTTCGCATAAAATACAACTCTTGTAAGTCTCGCAGTTAACATTTTGCAGTTTTCCTGCATTAGTCATCACTGTGCACCTGTTGCTCTCGTTTTTGGGATTATCGATATCCCATACTAGATCCAGATCATCGTAATTAGTCGGTTTCGATCTACTAAGCCATTGGTATTGTAAATCTTCAACAATACCTACAAATATAAAAAAAATTAAATTTTTGTATTTAATTTCTATTGTTGGTAAATTACCTAAGTAAAACCAATTCTCGGTACATACATGATGCAATTGACGAAGGCTGATGGCCAATTCGTATCTTTCTTCCCAATTAGATGGTGTTGCCAAGTGACCGTTGTACAGTTTACATAAAGTAGTTGATAAATAATACGTGTTGGGTTGTAAAATTCTAATCTCCGAGTCTATAGAATCTAAAATTAGATTTTAATTTTATTTTTTGTTAAGTCTTACCGCAATAGGATTCTTCAGGGCTTGTTAACAATTTCCATTTCCTATCGGCATCGCATTGATAAGCCTCGTAAACGTTGCTCGTTGGTTCTTTGGCGCAGAGAGATACTACTTTGGTTCCAATTAGGTTCGAAGATGAACTATGCGACCATTTTGTATGTCTGGCAGGATCGATAGGTGGGTCGAGAAAACACTCGCATTGGTTATGTTCTTCTAACATCGTCCATTCGGAATTGACGTTGCAGAAAAACGAGCGAAAAGATGGTGAATTTTCTTGCCACGAACATTTTTCAATCACACTGCTACCGATTTGGTATTTAGAAAGGGATGAATTTGTATTTTCTATTATGTAGCGGCTGAATGCGAATCCGGGACAATCTAAAGTAATTAAAAATTAATTTTAAATTTGAATGAAAATGTAAATGCACTCACCGCAAGATGTTTCGTTTATTATTTTCCAAATTCCGTCTTTAGTGCATATTAATTTCAGTGCTATTAAAGATTGATCGTTGCTATTGCATTTTACATTAGCTTCGTTGTAATAATTATTTTCTCCATTCCATTGTAATACCGCACTTGTTTTTGGTAAATGAATTGGATCATTTGGACATTCTAATAATTTTTTTAATTTTTTTAATTAGTTTGGAATTCTAAACATGGAATTTACCGCATGGAAGATCTAATACCAACAACCACATAAAATCCCAATTACATACGTAGAGATAATTTATTGCCATTGTTTTACTACAGTTATGCCATACGAGAGTTCCCACTGTATATTTCCCATTCCATGTCGTTACTGCGGGTGGTTTGGCTTTGGGAATTATCAAACCGCAAGCTTTAATAATTTAAATATTAAAAATATATTAACATAACGAATGAACTTACAATCCCGAGGTTGCAATACGTAAGACGATCCCATCCAAACACCCAGTGAGAATACTGTTATGATAATTAAACTTGAAATTAATACTAAAGTCCACGTATTATGCCATCGAATTTTAGGAATTTTTGGTTTCAGAAATTTTTTCAATTTCTTTCGTTTTGAAATGGCAACATTCGTTTTAGGCTTATTTTGATCACCAGATTCATATTCATTGAATGGTAATCTACGACGCATAATGCCAGTCATTTTATAAATATAAGTTATAAATTCAATGAAACAGTGCAACCTCAGTAAAACAATGCGTTAACTAATATTGTAAATGAGACAACGAACTCTGGTGGTGATCCAATCAAACCATTTAATATTTTTATAAAATCAATAAAAATCCATATTAAAAAATACATTATAAAAATAAATTCTTGTATAAAAACATTATTATTTAGCTTCTTGTGGTTTGATACATAATAAAATAATTATGACGACTATACCTGTAGACAGGACACCAAATCTGCCAACCCAACCCGTATCATTTTTCAGTTTTATAACATCAACTGACTGCAAAAACGGTAGAATTAAACTAACCAATAAATCCTTCATCATATATAATCCTAATGCACATCCTAAGAAAAAACTTTACATTAATTTCCATAAATAAATAAAAAGGCAATTCTTTACCAGTATCAGTTAATGCAACTAATTTGGTCAATATGGTGCGAGTCGCCAAATTCAGTAATACTAAACCACTAGCCAATATAACACACGTTGTCACCAGAACTTCTAATTGATCAGTAGCAGCCTAAAATAATAAACAACTTAAATATTTAATAATTTCGGTATTTTCAATATGTGACAATGATCAAGTAAGAGCAGAACAATTGGCCAACGGCTAAAAGCAACATATGGGAATCGTTGCGTATAAAATGAACAATAAACACCACAATCGCATGAAGCAACTGCAAATTAATACTTAATAAATTAAACAGATAATTATTTTCGAGATTTTCAATTACTATATCTCCAAAACTAGCATATAAAGCCACAGTCTGCTGCTCGTCAGGGCCCAAATGGTAATAATTCACCCAAAGGTTAAAAATAATTAATTGAAGAAGTACTGCTGGAAGAGCTGCCAATATCTTAATAACGGTCAAGCAAAAAAATCCACAAGAAAATTGCAAACAGAATATATGACTCATATCGAATAAGTCTAAGAGACACGGTTGAAGTACTAGAAATAAAAATAAATTTGGCTTGGAAATAATAAATGAAAAAACAAACTTTTACCGGTTCCTTGCTTGCAAATATGTTTAGGTAAATAAATGTGGATCAATGCAAAACACAATAAGGCAGTCACGAATGAAATCATGAGTACATTCCTCGGTCTAGAGAAACAAATGTTAATTACTTATTATTTAATAACCAAAATTAAACTCTACTCGCAAAAAAATAATAGTTGATTGGCCAATATGGGACCAAGTAATAAACCAGCTCTAAAAACGAAACCGATTCTTGCGAGTGAATTAGCTCGATGTTGTTTACACGTTATGTGAGTTATAACCATTTGCGAACCTAAAAAAATTAAATTATTATTAAAAAGAAGTTCGAATGGTTATTGTTTTACCTTGATAAGCGTGGGATAAGATGAGCGGGATTCTGGTCACGTAGAGTAATCCTTGACTATTAACGAGTACACCCAAGAAGAAACTAATCAAAACGGACATAAGTGCCACTCGTAATGCCAAAGAACTTCCATAAAGATCGCCAAACCGACCGTAAATCGGTGCTCCAATCGCTAGAATTAATCGGCTTCCAGAGTTGATACGCGCTAACTGAATCGGATCCCATCCAATGTGTTGAGATAACGCCTATAAATTTTTTTTTAAATATTTCAATTTTAAAAATGTTTTTAAACTCACTGTAATGGCGCACAAATGCATAAAATAAGCCAAAGGGTATAAAAATGTAGCCAAATGAAGAGCTGCAAGAAGTTTTGCATTGCATTGCATCTCCGCACTCGAAACTACAGTAAATAAAAACTGATTTGATAATCACGTTTCATTTATTATTATTGCGGTAGAACATTGTTTAAAATTTTTATTTTTTTAAAATTAAATATTTAAAAAACGTTGATTATAAAAATTGTATTTACATTCGAATCACATAAAACAAAATCATAATGATATTTTGCTGACGTTGACTAATCTAGTCGATGGTGAAGTACTCATTATTTCCATCACTCGAAATACTGAATGCCAAATGTAACTGATTTGATATACAACTTGAACAATGCATAAGACGAAGATAATCCATTTAAGGAAATCGTAGGAAGTAAATTCGTCGTTTGTTCTAACGTTTACTCGATTAAGTTCGTCGATATCGGGTTGATAGGATTCGACTGTACCGTTAATTGATCCTTTTTCTGTCGTTTCTTTTACTTTTATTAGATTTTCCAAATCTGTAATGGAAATATTAATTTATAATTTAATTTCGGTTTCGATTGTTTATAATGTTTTAATTACCCTTTCCTTCAGTTGAAGTTTGTTTGTTTTCTGTCAAAGGATTCATTTAATTGAATTTATAAAATTAAATAGAAAAATTAATGTGGAAATTCAATTCTTTAACTGATATTTTTACGTTTAAATCTTTAAAGAAATTGTTAGCATGCTCACATTGTTTGTATTTCTAAATGATGATCAATTGAAGAAACATAATCCACCCATTGTTTAAATAGAAATTAATGCTAATACGGTTATATATACGTTTAAAAAGTAAAGTTATTAAAGGCTTTAGGAAGTCTTAATAAGTCATGAATTGACAATTTACAAGTTTTAAGCGAGAAAAAACATTTAACCAAAAATGAAAAAATGCAATGTTAAATGTCGATTAGGGTTTATTACGATTTTTGTTAGCAAAGACAAGTAACAATGCATGTGATGCATTTTACGCTCGCGCATTGCGGCAGGGTTTTGTTTAATAAACATAAATCAAACAAATTATTGCAAATTATTATTAATTTTTTCTTTTAGGGTAGAATTTTATTTTAAGATTTATGAGTGATTGTATTGTGATCTACACTCTTAGAATTAAAAATAGTAAAAAACAGTTAAACCTTATTTAACTTGAAATAGCTAAACTGTAAGCCTAAAAATAACTAATAATGCTTAGGGTAAAGTTTAAAACAATAGAATGTGCCGAAACGATTAAATTTAATCACGCGCTTCTCTTATTGAGAAAGAATTGCTAATGCCTAAAATATTAGCCTATAATTCTTAAATATGGTTTGTTTTTAAAAAATTATTCTTAAATCTTATTAGACACATTTCTGATATTTCTTTTGTAGGGTGTATTAGTTAGAAACGGATATTATTACACATATCGATTTTTATTACGATGGAAAGTGTTGGCTTTTATATCTTTTCCAATTCTTTTATTACCGGTCCTTATATGCACGCATTACATAATAGTAAGAATCAAACTACTTTATAATGCAACCGAAATTATAAACGTAATTCAATAAATTTTGTAGGAAGCCAGATGTGCTTACGTAATGCTGCTCATCATACTTTACTGGATATTCAACGTTATTCCTTTAGCTGTAACCTCTTTACTACCAGTCGCACTCTTGCCCATGTTTGGTATAATGCCTTCGAGTGCCGTCTCACCCGCTTATATGAAAGTAAAAATTCAAATTAATTTTAATTTTAATTAACTAATTTTAAAAAAAGGAAATAAATATGTTACTTTTCGCTGGAATTGCAACGGCGATTGGTGTCGAATATAGTAATTTGCATCGTAGAATTGCTCTGAAAGTTCTCGTAATTCTTGGCACTCGACCGCGATGGTTAAGCAAATTGGTTAATGTAGAATTATAGTTTAAACAACATGATTCTTTTAGGTTATTTTTAGGTTTTATAATACCAACTCTCTTCTTGTCAATGTGGATTAACAACACTTCAGCTACGGCAATGATGACTCCAATCGCCGATTCGGTTTTGATCGAAATGTATCCATTCGATAATCCCGATGATACTGAGGGTAAAAGATAAAAATTATTAATAACCGAAAAATAATCTTATTTTATATCCAAATAGAGGAACGAGAACAGAAAAAACCGTCGTATGTTTAAAAGTAATGAATTATAAGCATGTGAATAAATTTTTCAATTTATTTTAAGTGATACGGCTCTAATTAAAGAATCTTACGATATTCGAAATGGTATTCTATTATGCATTTGTACTGCTGCTAATCTCGGTGGGACTGGTACCATGACTGGAACAGGAACAAATTTAATCATGGCTAACTCAATCGATTAGTAAGAATTTCTAAAAGAGAATAATAATTATTTTATTATATATTCTCTTAGCGCTTATCCAGAAGGAGAAGTTATTGTTAATTACTTATTGTGGATAGCATTTTGTACCCCGAATATGCTTATCATTACTTTTTTCGTATGGTTTATCTTTCAAATCGTTTTTCTCGGCTGGAGTCATACTTTCACATTGTATTACAGAGTATTTGCAATTCAAGAAAATATTACTTAAAACTATTTATTATTACGTATAGTGGAGGTGTAAAAGTCGATGAAGAAAAAACGAAGAAAGTCAAACAAATCCTTCGTGCAAAATATGACGAACTCGGGCCGATAACGTAAGTAAAATTAAATTTATTAGCTAAATTGTAATTTATAGTTATTATTGTTTAGATATCACGAAATGACCATTCTGGTACTCTACATAATTTTAGTACTTTTGTGGACCTTTCGTGAACCAGGATTTGCTAGCGGATGGGCAGATTTAGTTCGAAACAGAGTGTTTGTTGGCTACGTTACAAAACATTATTGCTAAGTATATTTTTAACTATGTAAATCTTTCTACAGGAAAATTAAAGATTCACCAGCAGCTGTTATAATCTTGACGCTGATGTTTATTCTGCCTTCAATTCCTGATTGGTGGTGGTCTGATATTAAAGGTAAAATATAAAAATTTTTATGTTACCGTGTTTAAGTTTTTAATTCGCTTTTATGCAATTTGTAATGATTGTCATGTCGCGTGTGGCCATTGCAGCCGCTGTGACGTTAAGCAAGGTACACATCTATCTACTGACCCAAGTTTCGTTATTACAGATCGTTCTCTTGATCCAGCACCACCGAGAAGCTTGACTTGGGAGGTTGTCCACGCCCGATTTTCATGGGGAGTCGTGTTTATACTTGGTGGAGGATTTGCTTTGGCCGATGCCTGCAAAGTAAAATTTATTAATTAAAAGTTTTAAAACAAATTAATAAAATCGTAAACAAACTTAGATATCCGGTCTTTCCAAAGTAATCGCAAATTGGTTGTTATTTCTGGAAGGAACTTCACCGATTATGCTGTGCTTCGCTGTAATGGCCATTACCGTAGGTTTGACTTCAGTTACAAGCAACACCGCAACAGCCACCATTTTACTGCCGATAATGGTCGAGATGGCGGATGCAATGAAGATCGCACCTATTTTCTTACTACTTCCAACCACTTTGGCCGCCTCTTATGCATTTATGTTCCCCATTTCGACACCACCGAATGCTATTGTATTCGAACGGTCCAATATGACCATAGCTGTAATGGCTAATGTGGGATTTTGGACTGCTATAACCGCTATTATAATTACAACTTTAATGATTACTTTTTATGCGCCACTTATTTTCGACTTGGAAAGTCATCCGCATCACCCTAAGTTACGATAATATTACTTTGTTATTATAAAAATGTCGATTTTATGTATTTTATCAATTTATTCTTTTAATTACAATGAAATAAAAATCATTAAAATGTGAAGGATAACTAAAATATTAAACAGTGCAAATAAAAGAAATTCAACAAGGCTAAATTAAATATTAAATATTTCCAATGTCATTTATGTATCTGTCAAATTCTCTGGCCTAAATTAATCCTCATTTAAATCGGCCAATCGTAACAAAGTAAATAATATAAAAAAAATTTAAAAATTAATTCAATCATTAAATAAACTTTCTAATATAAAACATCGACTATACTTTTAGAAGTGGAACTCATTGTTTGATATTGCCATTATAACCCATTAATAAAGTCTGATTATTCGCTTGCATGGCTGCTGCATAGAAATCGGAAAAATCCACATACGGTTTAATCCTTCCTTCCTGATCCAATTGTAATTTATTCGAATCTCTCGACTGGAAAGTGAGTAGCGAATCACTCGAAGTTGTCGTTTGCGTAGATGGGATCTGAGCGGGTGGATTCGGTTGGAGATCGTGTGTTTGATCCACTGAAGAAGTGTCTGTATTGTAAAAGCGAGCCTCGTTTGCCGGGATGACATAACGTGTATTTTCGACGCTGCCGCCATTGTGATGAGTCGGTGACGTGCGTTGTTGAGTTTTCTGGATTGGATAATTGAATTGACGGACAAGTAATGTGATGTCGCCACGTTTTTGGCAGGATCCGTTGGCGCCACTCATGAATTTGTCGTGATGCAAACGCACGATTTTATCGACTACAGCTTGAGCTACTCCGGTAATGGTGCTTTGCTCCGCGAATTGTTCGGCGACCATTTTAGCTATGTCTTGGTTAGTGGTGTTGGTGTCGGTAGCCTCTTCTAGAGTTTTGTAAAGTCCATCAGACATAAGTATTAAGAAACTAAAATTTTCATTGATCGCTAAACCGCCGTGAATTTCTGGCTCGGCTATAACCGGTTCGCTCGTCGCAGCACTGCAATAAATGGAAAACCTTTTTTTAGTTATTGAAAAATAAAAATAAAATTATTTGGAGGATTTTTATGAAAATATTTTGTTTTGAATTTCCATTGAAAAAATTTAAATAAATTAAATTTGCTATTATAAAATAGTTTTGAGTAACTCATTGAGACAATATTCAGTTTAGTAATAACAATTCGTCCATATCCATAAATTAATTAATTTATAAATAATATTAAATATTTTAAAAATCTTACTTTAGTGTTTCAAAATCCTTAAATTCCGATTTAATCGTGAAATTCCCTAAACAACGAGTATTTTCCTGATTTCCCAATTTACTTGATTTTCGAATATTGTCTAAATTCAATCCCAATAACGATAATCGTAGCAATTCGTCTTCGTTTTTTAAATCGTGATCGACACTTAATTGAATAACGCGTAATTCTCCGTTTTCGTATCGACAAAGTAAGGCACGACTATCACCTGAAAAAAACGAAATAAAAATAATTAAAAATTATTTTTAAAATTTAAAAAAACGTTATTCCACGTTTGAGCTGCTCAATTTTAAGTAATCTCCGTTTGATACTGTTTCACCACAAATGACCTAGATTTAGTGGTTACAAATCGTGAGTCATTTTAGCGAAAAACCCCAATCAATATTTAAGATGAATCACAAAAACAATGACAAACAACTATTTATTTACTTCGATGAAAATATTTGCGTTTAGTAAACATTTAATAATAAATAAAATAATTAATTAAATCTTACCAACATTAGCAACATAAAGTCGATCATTATAAATAAGCGCCACAACAGCCGTAGTTCCACCGGATATTTCAGCATTTACTTCTTTAAGCCTTTCAACTATTTCCGGATTTTTTTGATACAATTCATAATTACTAAAACCCTAATTTAAATTTTAAAAAAAAAATAAATTATAAATTTTTTAATCACATTAATTAAATACTTCTGGAAGTTCCATTTGCAAATTCGCTTTTTCAGCTAATAAATCACCAATAGATTCAAAAAATCCTCTCTCTACTGCCTCAAATGCTTGCTGAAGAATATGTCTAACAACTTTATCCGTCGTTGGCCCATCCAATTGACCCAAAAGTACTTCAGCGGGCATATGTTGAGCAGCAAAATGAGCCGCTCGTTGACCGTCGTGGCCATCAAATACCCCATAAAAATACGTATCTTTGTCTAATCTAAATTTTGCAAATATAAAATTAATTTAATAATGCTTTTATTATTTTATTTCGCGGTTTCAAACTTGAAATGAAAACTTCGATCTTCACATTCATGTTCCTCGAGTCTTTGACCGTCAATTCTGTAAATTTGATTCGTCGACAATCCGACTCCCGATAATCGGCAAACTGGTAAATCATCGGTCCAATTTCGGCAACGCTTTAAAGCACAAAAATTTCAATGATAATTATAAATAGAAGAAATGTTGAAGGATGTCGCTTACTTCGTAGGGTAATTGATAGTTTCCCCCTTGGCTATTGGGGAACTCTGCACGAGTTGGCATTTTTGCTATGTTTTACTGCTTATTAATTATTACGTAGTTTGGAGGAAAATATTTTGCAATATTTATGTCCGTATAAACATTTAAAATAAAAACTAGTTAATCTTAACGAAGGTTACCCTTTTACTATTTCAGCGCCATGTTGTTTGCGGCGAAGGTTGGCAAATTTCCCATTAAATAACGCGTAATATTTTTATTTTTGAAAAATATAAATACAACTAATTACGCAATATTAATGGAAATTATATAGATAATTGTTTTTAGTTACTATTAATATTTAATGCGTAATTTAATTTATTCTAGGCTAAGTTTGTTCATAGGTGGCGATAAGTTTATTTATGTTTTGTTTTGTATGATTTTAATTATGTAGACTTGAAAGTTTAGTTCTAAATTGATGGATATTTTGACTGGTAAATTAGTAATTCAAATTAAATATTTTTATCACTGACATGTTACCTTTTATAGATTTTTGGGCCGGATGAAAAGAAGTCGTGCATTAAGAGTAGTCTTAATGAATCATGGGTGAGTATTTGGATTTGTTAAAAAAAAGGATTAAAAAAAATTTTTGGACGAGGAAAAATGAAATTTATACTTATAAATTTATTGCTGACTTATAGAAAAAAAAAGTGACAATATCCCTGAAATGTGTCGAAAGTTTAGTGGGTCAATTTTAGCATATTTTTTTTTTCATTAATATAAATACTAAAGAGCGAATAATTTTCATTTTACTATTTTTCAGGGCAAGTGAAAATGGCAAAGTACGAATTACGAATTCTTCTCCTTATTTCCCTCAGTTATTTAGTCGGTTACAGTTCTTCGAAGACATGCCATGCAAAGGAAAAAAATCCTTACAAATTTTTCGCTTCGAAAACGGGATATAATCAAGTAAGGGCACACAGTTCTAGAGAAATCGATTACCCTGGTAAATAAATTGCATAGAGATAATAAATTAGTTGTTATTGATATAAAATACATTTATAGGATGTTCACCGATCCAATTTTATTTCATCGGTCGACATGGCACTCGATTCCCAAAAGCAAATGATATTAAAAAAATGCGTCATCGACTTCCAGTTATCAGAGATCTTATTATGGTTTCAGCTGCCAATCACAAAGGTGAAGTTAATTTTGACTAATTAAAATTTTTTAATAGAAGAATATTACAGGGAAGTTGTGTAAAGAAGATATAGAGAATTTAAAATCTTGGAATATTCATTTATTGGAAGATAAAGGCAATAAATTATCGCCTACCGGTGAAAACGAAATGCGTGGAATTGGTAATTTTTATTAATTAAAATTATAATTAAATTGATTATAAATTTATGTTAATTTCAGGGATGCGTTTCAGGGCTCGTTTTATGAATTTTTTCCAAAAACTGAGTTCGAGGAGAAATATTGACGTAAGAACAACGAATACCGACAGAACTAAAGAAAGTGCCAAGTTCTTTATGTCCGGTTTGATCGGTGAAGAAGCGACATCGATTTTATCAGTCGAAGATAACGATTTGTTAAGGTTTTACAAGGGTTGTCACTTATGGACTAAAGTAATCGCTCATTTTAATTATTATATTAAAAAATCATACTACAATTCGATTACTGCTATTACAAGATAGTGGATAAAAACGCTGAAGCGATATTAGAAGCGAAAAAATTCAAAGATGGACCAAAAATGAAACAAGTTATCACAGATGTCAGTAAACGATTGGGACTTAAGAATCAATTAACATTCAGTAAGAAATAATTTTTATTAATTTTAATTTTATTTTTATTTTATTTTTTAAATAAGCCGACGTTTTGCTGATATACGACGCATGTCGTTTTGAAGCAGCTTGGGACGAAGACGACTTGTCGCCGTGGTGTGCCGCATTTGAACAGGAGGATTTGAAAGTTTTAGAATACGCTGAAGATATAAAATATTATTACAAGCACGGATATGGTCACACCATTAACTACGATCAAGCGTGTCCGCCTGTTAAAGATATGGTCGACAAATTCGTGTAAGGAAAATAATTTGCATATTTCAATTTTAAAAAAAAATTATTTTTTTTTAAAATTTAGATCTAGAATGACGAATAATCGCACAGAAGCTAATATTTTGCTTCGATTTTCACATTCGGGGATGATGTTGAAAGTACTCGCAAGATTAGGCATGTTTAAAGACGATGTTCCTTTGACGTGCCAAAATTACAAGAATCAGAAAAACAGAGCTTGGCGGACAAGTCACATTGATTCGTTCGCTACCAACTTGGCAGTGGTTTTGTTAGATTGCAAATACGAACATCGTGTTGCAACTTTTTTCCAGGAAAAAGAAATTGTTTTACCCGGTTGTTCAACCAGTCCTTGTCCCATGCCTGAATTTTTGCATACGTTCCAATCAATAGCAGATACTTGCGATGTGGCTAAAATATGCAGTTATTGATTTATTATCATTTTATATTGTGATATTAAAATTGTGATGTTAATATACTTTGTCAAGCATTAATATTTTGTACAGATATATATATTCAATTAAAAATTGTTAGTTTTGTTCATTTTTTATTTATTGCGTTAAATATCTTTTTATACAGTCACGAACCTCGAATAATGTCAAAAGTTCAATCGGTCAGCACTTGCGTTTTTATTGTATGGGAATTTTGTTTAATGATGTAAAATCACGGTCAGATTGAAGCTTATTCAGGATATTTGGTGCTTATCTGCTGCGTGATCTGATTAAATAAGTTATATAAACGTTGACGTATAAATATAGGGTGTTTTCTAGGAACTATGATAACAGATTTAATTTGAATATATTTCTCATTTTGTTATTTCATTGAACGTGCAAAGATGGCTAAATTCGAGCTGCGAATTATTATTTTTATATCACTCGGTTGTTTGGTTGGATACGGTTTAGCCAAAACGTGTCAAGCTAAAGAAGATAACTTGTATAAGCTCTTTGCTTCGAAAACAGCGTATAATCAAATAAGAGGACGAAGTGCAAAGAAAATTGCTTTTCCAGGTAAGAGAATAATTTTATTTATTAGGACTTATGTTTTTCAATACTTTATTTTATTTATAGGATGTTCGCCCATTCAATTTTATTTCATCAGTCGTCACGGTACTCGATATCCTAAAGCAGATGATATTAAGAAAATGAAAAATCGACTTCCAATTATTAAGGATCTTATCATTTCTGCTGATAACCGCAAAGGTTTTTTTTTAATTTGATAACATCTAATTGTATTTTTTACAATGTAGATATATTGTAGGGAAGTTATGCAACGAAGACATCGATAATTTTAAATCGTGGGATTTTAACTTAATGGAAGATCAAGACAACAAATTGTCGCCATCGGGTGAAAACGAATTGCGAGATATTGGTAATAAATAAATCACAAACCAAATAAAAATAAAATAAAAATCAATTCCAGGTATACGTTATAGAACTCGACTCGCAACTTTTATCCAAAAATTAAATTTACCAAAAAATATCGAGTTGAGAACAACGACTACTGACAGAACTCACGAAAGCGGCAAATACTTCATGAACGGTTTGCTCGGTGATGAAGCAAAAATGACTAAACCTATCGAAGACAACGATTTACTCCGTTTCTACAAGGAATGTCAATTATGGAATAGAGTAAATAACATTTCAAAAATAACAAACTTTAAATAAAAGCCTTTAAATAAATTTAGGACGTCGATGACAATAAAGAAGCAGTTGTAGAATCCAACAGATTTAAAAAAGGCTCAAAAATGTTAGAAGTTGTCAAAGATGTCAGTAAACGATTGGGTTTAAAGAACCAATTAACATCTTGTAAGATTTTGAGATTTATTTACTTTCCTTAAATTTAATTATATTTTAAATTTAGCCGATATTAATATGATGTACGACGCTTGTCGTTACGAAACAGCTTGGGACGAAGACGACTTATCGCCATGGTGCGCTGCATATGAAAAAGACGATTTGAAAGTATTGGAATACTCAGAAGATATAAAATATTATTATAAACATGGATACGGTCACACCATTAACTACCAACAGGCTTGTCCACCTATTAAAGACATGGTCGATGGATTTATGTAATTGAGGACAAATGATTTGCATCATTAGATTTTAAAAATTATTTTTATTCACCTTTCAGGTCTAAAATATCGAACAATCAATCAAAAGCTGATATTTTATTACGTTTTTCGCATTCAGGGATGATGTTGAAGTTACTTGCAAGATTAGGAATGTTTAAAGACAATATCCCTCTCACAAGTGAAAATTATAAGAATCAAAAAAATCGAGTTTGGCGAACAAGTCGAATTGATTCTTTTTCTGCCAATTTGGCTATGGTTTTGTTTGATTGTAACAAAGATCATAAGATTGCAGCTTATTTCCAGGAGAAAGAAATTGTTTTGCCTGGATGTTCTAGTAGTCTTTGTCCAATGTCTGAATTTCTAAATAAATTTAAACCAATTGCTGACAAGTGTAATTTGAGCACAATTTGCAATATTTGATTTGTAATTGGTATTACAAATCATTTGTTTATAAGGAAATTTTATTTTATATTGAAATTTTAAGTTTTAATCATTTTTATTTTTTATATTAATTTTTTTAAATTCATTAAACTGTAGAAGATCAATTAATAAACTTTAATAACTATTTCGAAACTTTATTACCTCTTGAATTATTAAATACCGTCAGTTTTTTTGCTGAATCTATAACTAAATATGGCGAGGCTGTGATGCTGGTATGGGACTTGTTCAACCCCCCCCTGTAAATATTTTAATTTTTTTTAAATAGAATTAGAATTAAAAGATTTATAATAATAATTTTGTTTGTAAAAATGGAATTTTATGTTTATAGTTAAATTTAGAAAATTAAAAGTTATTTAGATTTACCTTGAAAAACATGTTTGAAAATTCTCGTATAAAAACATGAGTAGGCGAGACATACGGAACAGCCGATCTCACTCGAAGGACGAGAAGGGACGCCATTATCGTGGTGCCGAGAAAAGGTACGTGATCTCGTATGTTTAACGATACTGGCGGCAAAAGGGGCGCGTGTGTTAAGTACATTTGCAATTAATTTTCATTTGACCGAGAAAATGTCAAAATTATTCAATTTAATAACGAAAAAATCGTGCCGAGGTCTCCTTTCCATATTAAATTGTGTCATCAAATAATAGACACTGAGATGTCATTTAAAGGTAACTTAAAACTTAAAATAAGTTGGTATCTCCACTATTTCTCACAAATTAAATGTATTTATCGAAGCCATGGTAAAATTAAATTCGAAATATATTTGAAAAAAATCATTTAACACATTTTTTCTTCACCCAAAAAATAGAATTAAAAGATGGGCGATGACAAACCACAACTAATAGGACTGAAACAACAGGATGGAGTCATCGAGAAAGTTTACATTTTAAATAACAGTTTGGGATCGAGTCCTCCAGTCATAACACTTGATGCCAGAGGTTTATTAACGGCCGAATTTCGTGATGAAAGTAGCGATGATGGTCAACGTCGTAATGAGTCCGAATTTAACGAACCACCAACGAAACGTGCTCGAATTGATGAACCGTATAAAGTAATTTTTTTGTTTTTTAACTGTTAATTATAGAAAATTGGTGTTTTAAATTTTTTTTATGGTGTTAGAGTTGCTTAGAATTATTTTAAAAATATTTTAAAATTTTATTTTGTGTTTTAGGAATTGCTAATGGAGATACAGAAAGAAGTTATGCATCGGTTACGTGTTGTCCAAACGAAAATCATAGAAGTTAGCAACAGGTGTCAATCGTTGGAAGATAAAATGACGTACATTTGTAACCAAATACACACAGGAATAACGTCAGATATTAGTAAGATTTGTAAATCTGGAACTGCTTACGAAAATATTACGCTGGAGATGCATAACTGTATATAATCATTGTTAAATTGATTTTTTTTATTAATTTGTAATTTTTATATTTTGCATTTGTTCAGCGAATTCCACGCAAATAGCGTCGTCGAATGCTGTGCCGTTAATAACGCTCAATTCTGAAGGTATTAAAATATATTTTCCATTTTTTTATTTAATTTATTAAATAATTTTTTTTTTTTTAATTTCAGATGATTTTCCCGATGGGTCTTGGCTTGGCGATGTAAATAATCCTTTACAAAGGGTTAGGTGTAACATGTCACCGAGGTATAAATATTCATTTTAAATTTTAAATTAAAAATTAATTTTAATTTTTTTTTAGTGATTTAATGAATTTAAATCGTACCTGTTCCACACCCGAGAAAATGGCTTTGACGTTATTAGATTATTTATTCGATAGAGAAACTCAAGCGCGCTCGAATATCTCAGGAATGGGTAAACACGGGAAAAGTCAACTCGATCCACTTATGGTCCACGGCATTAGATGTAAATATCAAGTTTTTAATTTCTTTTTTTATAAATTAATTTTTTTTAAATTTTTTTCAGGTCATTTGATTGCTAAATTTAACGTAACAGATGCCGATTGGCATCGAATTAAGCAAAATTTAGACTCGAAATGCAGAACGGCTTTCAGAAGAAAGCAAAAAGGAATGCCTTTAACAGTAAAAGCCTTTCGTGATAAATGGGTTCCACAAGAACCAACTTTAAGGTAAATAAAAAGCTATTTATTTAAATTTAATTATCAAAAACATTAAATTACAGAATACCAACAACGACTTACATTCAAATGGTAGCGAGCCCTAATCAGAATGGATTAGTGAGTAGTGATCTTCACGATTCTGAATTAGCGATCGATGCGATAGATTTACCAAGTGGTGCTGAAACGGTTAACATACCCGTTCACATGCATTCGCAACCCGTTTCCTTAATGATGGAAGACGGGGAACCACAAGTAATAAATAATATTTTATTGTAAAATTTTAATCTTTTAAAAAAACTAAATTTTAGGTTATTCACATGACTGAAGGTGATATTCAATTCGTTCATGCCACACCGGAGCAAATAGCCCAGTATCAACAGAATGGACAGATTCAAGTATTGGCTGGAAATATTATAGAATCGGCTGGAGATTTCACTACCGAATCGCCATCACCTTAGTTTGTAAAAAGTTAAAAAATGAGTTTTTGAAGTGTCTTCACTCCAACTATGGCTGTGTTAAAAATTTAAATTTGCTTTTATTTTATTTTGAATTTTTTTTTTATGCATTTTCAATTGTTTATTTCAGTGTAATGAAATCTTTGGCTTAATATGTTTTATGTATTTGACAATTATTCCTTTATTTATTCGGTTTTGTTTTGCATTGTGGAAATAAGTTTTTTCTATACAAATTAAATTGATTGACCAAAAGAATAAAGAATTTAATAATTTGAATTTATTGTTATTTATTTGACTGTTGTCATAGCAACTAGAAACGAATTTGGGCT
>JAQFZU010000809.1:0-18783 GCA_034696185.1 Henia vesuviana | reverse complement strand
AAAGTTTCGTTGAATGTTGATTGCGTATAAGCTGGTCTTTCATTGACAACTACTATAGGTACTTGACAGTTTTTCTGACCCAATTCCAAATCCTCGTCGCTGGATTTGCTCATTGGAGGAGCATCAGGTGCATCTGTAAAAGCAGAAAAAAGATATTTCAATTTATATTTACTTCAATTTTTGACAGCTTGAGAACGAATTAAATTGTAAGCAAAACCACAATAACTCAAATTCAAATAGTTACATAACCCTTAAAAAAAACTGTTTTTGAATTTTTAATTTTTCTTTTCATTAAATTTTTTTTTAAAGTACATTTCACATTGAATTTAACATTCAATTAACCTTGAAAAATCTCGATCGTTTAAACCTATCAAAACAAAATTAATATTTGCAAATAAATATTTACAAATTCGAATATGTAAATGACAGTAATAAAAACTTACCACAATTGTTTTCACAAGTTTTAAGTAAATTTACGGTACACATTATTCGAAATGTTCTTTACCTGGCGCAAATCAAGTAAAGAACTGTAACCCAAACGCAAAAGTAAATCACAAAATATCAAAAAAATTCGATTATTCGATTAGATATTTAAAATAAATACATTGCCAATAGAAATACGTAGTCGACATAATCAGTTAGCAATTGGCATTTTCGATAGGAATATTAAGGTCAATGGGTTATCGTGAAAATTAACCAACTTTAAAAAATGGCGACTTAAAATTTAAAATCAAAGTGAGTTATATTTTTCAACGATAAAATTTCACCATTAAAAAAGTATTTAAGGTGATTTACGATCCTCTTGTTGCAATGTTTATAAAGTGATCCGACACCTATTTTAGTTGTTCAATTATATCAGCCTCGTTGAACATCTGAATCGATAAATTCATTTGATTTGTGACGCAAAGTTTTTAAAGGGATAAAACTCACTTAAATTTCTCGCTAAACTCGTTTTAAAAAAAAATTGGAATAAAAAGTTTTAAAAAATTTTTTTTTTATCTTTTGAAATTAAAAAAAAAAATAAAAATCTGGTGAAAGTAGGTCGCAGTAATTTGCAGTTTTATTCCAGTAACCAGTTTCCAAGTGATAATCACAATTTTCCAGTACAGTAGAGAAAATCGCATTCGAGCATTTAAAATGACATAAAAATGGGAAAAATTTCTGGAAAATTCTGGAAATTTCTTTTTTTTTTTAAATTCACCATTAACCTAAATACTTACGAAATTGCATTTTAATAAATTTTAGTGGTGGCATAAAATCCATTAAATTCCAATTTTTTTTAGTATTGTAATAAATTCAGTTGATTAATGACATGAAAAATATAAAAATTCCGGAAATGGAATTTTTATTTTCCATAAATCAATGTAATTTTTGTTGTTGCAAACCACAACTTTTGTACCCAAGATGCAAACTCAAGCGATAAATTCAATCACGCGTGAAATTAATTTTATATAATTTTACACGTATTTTTATCATTTTACGGAACTTATAAATACGATTAATTTGAATTAAATTCCAATTTACCTTAATCTAAAATCTAAAACGATAAGACGTTTCCCCATAAATGATCCCATTCGAATTCAAAGCACAATATTATAACTCTAGATGACGTAATTTCTTAAATTTTAAATTATTTCTTAAAAAATAAATTAAATTTTAACCCACTTTAAAAAGTTAATAATCCATTGAAGAATAAAAACCATTTCGTTTCAAAACTTCACTTTTCCTCGATCTGCTAAACAACTCATTACTTTCCAGCTGCAGCATTTCTCACGTTTTTAAAATTTTCCATCTGCACAAACAGTGACCCCTTATCGTATTAGTCATTATAAATTTAAAAATATTTTCAATTATAAAATAATCGTCGAACATCGTAATTTTAACATATGCAAGTACATCGGATGTTTTGCTATTTTATTTCCCCTTTTCATAAAAACCATTTTTCTCACAGATTAGGTATATTTCTATCGACTCAACAACATCCGTTGGCATTCAACGTGAAAAATGAGTGAATCTTAAATAAGGAAATGCGGACAATTCACGACAAAAAGATGAAAAATTAAATTTAAAGTATCTGACGTCATCGAATATCGGGTGGGTTCAACCAACCAAGGGATTTTTGGCTACTACAAAAACAAAAAATAAATGAAAAAGTAAAAATTAATAATTTTTTACCATTTATAGACGCAGAATCCAAATCTTCAATTCGGATTAGAGATTCGATGTCGGGATTACTAAAAGTTCTATACGAATGAGAGCGAGTAAACATGTTTGTCTTTGAGAAAATTTGGCAAAATTAAGTAGAGTGGAAAAATAAATGAAAAGGAAAGTTAACGATAACGATTGGACTAAAGTCGTCTCGAGTGTCATAGATCACACTATTGGAGGGATAAACCAGTAAATTTTCCGTCAACTTGTGTATCCAGATAATGACTAAAAGTTCAGTTTTGACCCGATTGCATCGATCACACCACCACAACATTACTTAATTAATGCTTGGTTAAATTATCAGGTACAGTTTGGTAATTCACGTTATTAATATCAAATTAAATCCATTTTTCATGTCAATATCAAAAATAATATTTTCTTTTTTTAAAAAAAAATTAATATATACATATTTTTAATAAACAATTTTTCTTCTTTTAAAAACCAATTTTAAAAAATTAATTTTTTTTCTCAAAAATTCTCATTTCACAGAACGAATCGCACGTAGGGTCAGTGGACTTGGAGAAAATGAACTCACATGACAGAAATATGGATTAGATATTTTATCAATATCAAAAAAATATAAAACAAAATTGCGGTTATCATAATTTTAAAACAACACTCAATTAATAAATTTTAAAAAAAATCCCAATTTCACATTATAATTTTAAAAATTATTCCCATAATTAAAATTCAATCATTAACCTCCAAAAAAATTTAAAAAAAATCAAAATTAAATTTTTTTTAAATAACCAAAAATAAATACCACATTTAATATATAAATAAATACTAAAAATAATTTTTTTTGTTACAGATTCGAATCCTTTCTTACCAGTGGCTGGCGGGTTGTTATTTGTCATGGTTATATTCAACTCGACACTTTTATCAATTTGCTCGTGCACTAAGCATGAACTTGGCCTATTGCTTCGACTAGTGACGAGATCGAAAGGCGGCAGCCCACACGTCTTATCGACCAATGTTAGCCTACCATTTGCCTATTCAATTCGTAGCCGTCGGCTCATTTTCTTTTTTCTAAAATTTCAGGCCGGACATGCGAGCTTGTAATTTACATTCTACACTTTTATTCAATAGCAAGGATGTTTTTAAATGTAATTCAATATTTTTTTTTTACAGAAAAGATATGCAATAATCAGCAAGTCAAGCAATGTCAGCTGAGACTGACGTATGTGCTTAGTGCTACACGCTCGAAAGGGGCTGCGATAACATCGATGTGGCGTGCAATTTATCGCCAATTGAATTGAATTTTATGCTAGAGTAATCACTTGTTGTAATTAAAATTATGAAATCTTACCAGTTGCTTAGCTCGATTTAATTTAGTGCCTCATTTTATTTCTCATTTCGTTGGAAGCGCTTATGATCGGAAACAACGGTTTTTGTGAATTAAGTTAGCGGCATCTAGTGGTGGGTAATACAACTGAGATTTTAATAAATTTGATTTTAAAATATTTTTTTAATTTTATATTTTAGAAATTGGATTTTTTAAGTTATTTAATATTTAAAAATTGTTAGTGAAATTTTATTTTTCAATGGAAATTTATGTTTAAATTCATTGACTTATTTTGTTAACAATAAATTTGTAATAATAAAAAATGTTTTTTTTTTTTACCTAAGTTGTTTGTGAAAATCTGCATCGATTCGAGTAATGGAATCTCTTGGACAGTAACGAGTTGAAATGGAAGTGAATATCTTCTCCCGGCCATTTGAAGTGACTAAAATAAAAATTTCGGTTCAGTCTCATTCTTTGTCGATATACATTCGATTCATCTGGCAATTTAAATCGCATTTACAGTACAAATGTCCAATTAAATATATTTGCATTGGAAAGCGGCCAATATTTAATGATCGTTCGTCTTTGAGAAATCTTCGATATGAAAACCGGAATTGATTCTTTGACATTTTAATTCGTTGAGAATATTTTTCGGGTGCTTGAACTCGTGGTATGCTAAAAATGCATTTTATTTTACTGACATCAAATGCTGTAAATATCAATGTTATCGCTGAAGAAAATCTAAAAAACACGATAAAGTTGTTTAAAATATTAACAAAATAAATTTCATACTATATTATTACCTACAATCAGCATTAAATATTCAATTATTTATTAGCTGTTACCTAATAAATATTTGTGACATTTACAATAATAAATTTCTTAAGGCAACGGTGGCGCCATCTCGCGACGAAAATATAAATCAAAACATCAAAACAACAACTAAAACTAATCGATGAATTTTGTTTTTATTCAAACTCTTTTAAATACAATTTAAATAAGATTTTTTTAAAATATCAAAACAATTAAATCTTTAAAGAGAAAAAATCAGTAAATAAAAGATAAGAAAAGTTCAAAATCCACATTTTTTTAAATCAAAAAAAATTCAATCGAGATAAAAAACGCGAGAATTTTTATATATTCAAGCAAAGATATATGACATGACGAGTCCTTGAAGATTAGGGAAGTTGTTTCCTTCTGTCTTGTAAAGCACCCAAAGCGAAATTCCAAACATTCATTATATTCCTCCACACCAAACGAGCCAATCACACGGTGATTCTAAGTCACGTGATTTCTGAATTTCCCACATTCCTAACGTACTTAATTGATTGCTCATGGGTTAAACGATGCGCGTAGGTCTATAGCGTTTATTCTATCCATTTTTCCTTCGTATCAACTCGTTTTAACCGTGGAATTGTTATATTCGATCGTATTTAATAGTGGAAGTCGAAAGGTAAGTCAATTCGTGTCGATTCGAGCGGCTTCGATCAGCTGCTTTTATAGTCAATCCCTAAATTGCATTTTCCTTTCTTAAACCATTCGATTAAATGTTTCTGACACTTGTTTGCTTGTGACAAAGGTCGATGACGAGGGAAAAGAATGTTTGGTTGTGATATTATTTCAAATTCCTTTGGTTTTTTTGCGTTGCAGATTTAAATGCTGCGGAAAATGGAAACGGAAACTCCACTCGATGTTCTTTCACGAGCCGCTTCGCTTTTGGATAGACAAGTTACGCCGTGTAATTTAGGTAAAAATTTATTTTTAAATTTTTTTTTTATATTATTTTTTATTATTTTAATTTAAAAAAAATAATTTTTAAATTTTTGGTGAATATTTAAAATTTTTAAAATTTATTATTTTTTAATCTGCGAGGCTTAAAGTTTAAACATGTTTGTTTTAATGGTGATTCAATTGAAAATAAATATTTTAAAAATTAAAAAAACAAAATTTTTTAAATTTTTAAGTTAAAAAAATCGATTTAAAATGGGTTTAATAAATATAACCCTAAGTAAGTTATTTAAAGATTTTATAAATAATTTCTTTTTTGTTATTTATTTAATTCCAACGATAAACTGACCTCAATCTTTTGTTCTCAACTATTTTTAAAAATATTTCACTCATCTCTTAATAAAAAAGAATTTTTTTATAAATTTCTGAAGGTCTTTGAAGGCCTTTGAGGTCAGTAGACAGTAGAAGGGGGAAAAGAAAAGAGAGGAAGGGATTTTTTTTTTTTTTTTAATATTTTTTTAACCTTACCTTATTTTTTCACACAACTCTTAACACTGGAAAATCCCATAAAAACATCTAAACAACCTCCAAAAACCCTTAAAAAACCCCCCAACTCACCTTAGAAATAACGCGAAGATGTCATAACTCATCGCAACATAAACAATTGTTTGTATTGTCTCAGTCGTATAAATTCAAATAAAGGCCGTTACGAGGCTAACGAATAAAAATTAAGTAGAAATTGCATGATGTCACTCACGACTGTCAGTGAGAAAAAGTTGTTTGGAAATGTGAAGCCTTTCGTATGGTGAAGTAGCGGTAGTAAAACTGGACGAGGGAAAAGAATATTTTTCATTGATCGAATCTCGGCGCATTCATCTTTTGTTAAGCAACTACGACTCGAGACAGGTGTGTCCGTGAGAAACACCTTTTGTACGAACCACCCACCACCTGCCTCCGAGTCCCCATTTCTCGTCTGCTCAGCTTCTTTATTCACAAACTTCACAAACTCGAGTCGACTCGGGTATTTAAAACAGCTGTTGGTGACATGAGAGTTAAAGGAATTGCCGTAGCCAGACATAAGGTTTGGCAGCCGTGGTCACCTTCCGCAGGTAAAAAAAGGACCGAAATTTACATATTTAGTTGTTATTTATTAAGTTTTTATTTATTTTATTCGGGATCGAGTTTGGAGGTTTGAAATAGTAATTTTGAGATTATTTTTAGGGGTTATGAGTTTTTCTTTGTTTAGTTTGGAGCTAAATGTATAGGCATTCGGTTTGTTGATGTGAATCGGCCGAATTCCAACGGATTCCATTCATTGGGCGAATGCTCGGGGTTTGTTTGACAGGAAATAGTTTTGAAATGTTGTGAAATGTTCTTTTGTCATTCGAGTGTTGTAATTGGTTTTGAAAACTTGTTTTGTGTTTTATGTTTCTTTATCAGTTGCGGAACAAGATAAAGTGAATATTTCGAGCGTTAATGATTTGCTTCGTCGCGGCGTCAAATCAAGGCGTAGAAAACGTCGCGATAATCAGGATTATTCGTCGAGTAAACTCAGATCGAGACGTACTGCCGGCACTCAAACGTGGGTTTTTAATTTTTTAAAACTTAATTTTTATCTTTTTTGTAATTAATTTTGTTAATTTTTATTTTTTTTAGGTCAGTGTCTTTAATGCAAGAAACGAATAATCCGGAAACAGAAGAAGACTCGATGAGTTCAAGCGAAGTAGCAGAGTGTGAAAGCAATTCTGAGGAGGAGAATTGTGATTCACCCTTAGATATGACCATTAGAAATAGGAATTCGACCTCTCCGACAAACGCGATTTGTGATTTTAATAGAAACAATTCAAGTTGTTCATCGCCATTTGCGGTCGAACAGCAAAGGCCGAGCGTCATCACGTGTACTTCAATGTTACTTCAGCAAAAGAGTAAAAGTATTTCTAGTGAAATTTCTAGGAATAAGAAAAGTGATGATGAGGTCAAACACGGACACAGACGTGAAGTTCTTTCGGGTATTTTTAAACTTTTAAAATTATTTTTTTTTAAATGTTTAAAAATTTTATTACATTTTAGGAATGTGTGATCCAGTTATAGACGAACATTTTCGACGGTCTTTAGGTAAAGACTACCCAGAAATGTTTTCGGGAACTCATGTTACTAACACCGTAACTGAATCTGGTTTATCTGGTAAGTTTTAAAAAAATTTTAAATTAAATAAAAAATAATTTTCAAATAATAATTTTTAAGTGGACGATCATTTCGCTAAAGCATTGGGTGAAACGTGGCTTCGTCTGCAGGAAAAAGGTAAAACTTCATCTCCAACCACTTCCAGACTCACGTCGACATCAACAAACCCGATTCAAAGCTCATCCGGTGTATTAAATACACAAAAATCACTGGCTTAAATACTTTTGTTTAAAAATGCATTAATGCGACACAATCATTCCTTTGTTGAAAAAATTTTAAAAATATAATTTAGTTAATATAACTTTTTAAACGATTGTGATTTTTTTATACTATTTTTTTTTCTCAATATTGTTAAGAACCGCATTTTTTTTCCTCGTTTTTTTTCTTTGTTATTGTTTCGCTGTGTACCTGATATTTTCATTTTTTTCAAGCCTCGAATTGTACGAAATAAAATATTTTTCTGTATAAATTGAAATTTTTTTTCTTTCGAGAAAATAATGTTATTTAAACTTAAAATTGTTATAATGGTAGGAATGTTTAGTTTGCACACAGTTAAATGTATAATAAGTGTTTTTTTTTTTCAATGTGATATAATCATTTTTTTTAAAAAAAATAATTTCTTTTAATCGCTCAGTTCCCAAACCTGTAAATTAAAATCAAATTATTAATTCATTTGTTAAATTTTATTTTTAAATTTTTCTTTACTTCAGCAGTTTGCGTTTCATCATGTAATTCTGTTAATCCAGTTAAATCTTCTAAAACTGATGGTTGATTAAATACTTTTATTAAAAATTCAAAACTTTCCGTTTTGTATTTATTGAGTACCTAAAAAATATTCAAATTTATAAAAAAAAAAATTTAATTAACTAACGAACTTGATCCGAACAAGCCGTGCATTTGTCAAAAGCGAAACTCGCAGGAAGAATGTGACAAAACTGCGAAAGGAATCCACGAATTTGATGAGGAACAACACCCAACATCGTTGATTGATCCGCGAACAAACTGTCTTCACGAGCAACACTCAATGCTGGGATGTTCCCACTGTTGACGAAATGCGGATAATTAATTAAAATACTTGACAGACCATCAATCAATAACTTAACCCGCATGGTTGATGAACGACGCTGACCATCAATTCAACTGCCAAAGCCGCTGCTAACATGGAAACTCCTGGTCTCGTCACCGTACATTGTTGATCCAATGTTCGATCTCTCGTGCTCTATATTAACACCATTTAAATTCGATAAATATACAATTAAAATTACTCACATCACCAGGTGCTACGACATCATTACAAAAGTAACAACCTAATTTGTTCCCGGGTATAAAATTCTCGGCGTTTGGATCGAATGGTTTAATGCTAATTGAATCGGATGATTTTAAACCATGACGTAATACTAAATATGTATCGAATCCAAGTGCTGCATTTATTACTAACTAAATTTATTATTAGTAAATTAAAATTAGTTAATAGTGTTTTTAATTACTTTGCTTTTCGCAGCTGCAATTACAGTGGGCAACCAACGGGATTCACGCGTATCCATAAGTAGGAAAATAACATCGTGCGATGTTATCAGTTCTTCCAAAGTTTCCACATCTCTACGTACTTGATCCATTGCTGTAATTAATCATTTTTATTTTTATTTTTTTAATAATTAAATTTTATATTTTTCGTACATGCTTGATCGACCACGTGTCCCGGCATTGGAATTGATAGCGTTAATCCCTTCGAATGCTTTAAAATTTAATATTTAATTAATATTAAATGGCTGAAAATTAAATTTATTAATTACCACTCCTGGGAAAATGTCTTTTAAAGCTGCGGCTGCGGTTTCTGCTTTCGGTTTCCCGCCTTGTAAACAATCGTCGAATTTAAATAAAGTTTGTCGAACTGGATTCGAGTACGAAACTTTGCCGTTATCGATTAAAGTGATTGTACGAACTCCCCATGCCATGAGTGATCTGGCAACGTTGCAACCCAAAGTTCCTGACCCCAGTAATAAACATTTCGTTTGTGTGATTTTGTCCAAGTCGAGGTCAGGTACGAGTCGCCATTTCATGAGTTTTAAGTTAAGATCGACTGACGATTCGGATAATCTTTTTTAAAAATTTATGAATTAATAAGATTATTTAGAGTTAATATAATAAAATTACTTGACTGGATCCATGACTGAACTTAAATTCATCATTCTCGGACCCATTTTTTGTCTTTCGTTTTTCTCCCAACCAACGCAATTCGGTGTAACATCTAATATTTTAATTATTAATAATTTCTTTAAATTATTTTTTAGCTTTTAATTTACCATTTTGACTTTCATCGATTTCTAATTCAATTGATAAAATTAAACTGTGGTTAATGGAACGAGTGCCATCTCGGATGTTATCTCGGTAACAAAAAACATTAAATTTTTTCGTTAATTTTGACCAACGAAATGCAGCGAGTGCTAAAAGATTCCGTAATGGCCAACCGGGGTGTGTATCCAATGTACTTGGATCTGAAAATCCTAAAAATACCTGAAAATTATATATAAATAATTAAATTCGAATTATTAAATTAAATAAATTTTGTTTATATACTTTTCCTGATTTATTACAAAGTGCTGAAAACTCATTGATTGCATGGATAGTAATGCGATCATCCGAAATAAATAATAAAAAATATTCTTTACAAATTGATGTATTGTCTAATACTTTTATTAATTCATCCATCTGCAATGAAAAAAAATTCTTATTAAATTTTAATTATTTATTTTTTGATATCAATTTACTTTGTCATTTAAAAAACTTTTATCCAAAGTCATTGGTTTCTCTAATAAATGAGCATTTTTTGGATAACTCAAAGCTGGAAATCCAAACCAATAATAGAAATGATATTTTTTCATATCCTTAAATTATAAAATTGTAAATTAATAATATCATTAAATTTTATAAATTACTTACACCAAATACTAAAAGAATAAATCGCAATAACGAAGTCGGATTATCCTCAGCTAATCCAGATTTAATTTCATCCCAAATCTTTGGTAAAAAAATAATTAAACAAATATATTTTTATTCCGATTTTATTATTTTTAAACTTGCTTTTTCGCCTGTTGATGCAATTAACGCTTGTTTGTCACAATTTTTAAAACTCTCTATTGTATTGAACATGTGAATTTGTCCGTTTATTGTAAAATTTCGTGCTGGTGTTTGAGGAATTCTGAAAAAAAAATTTAATTAATTATTTAAATTTTTTGACAATTTTTAATATAAAATTTACTCGTTAAAAGCGGAGAAATCCAAACTTAATCTTGATGGTAAATTTGGAGCATCACCTAGATCAAATAAATCCATTTTAAAATTATTTATAATATTAATTTTGTTAAAATAAATTAATTTAACTGTTGCTGAAAAATCCATGTATAGTTTTTGGCTTGTCATCAAGACCGTAGATTTCCAGTTTGTTTTTTGATAAAGTGTGTAAAAACCCAATATCCATATAGGATGTAAAAGGAACAAATTGGAGTGTTTCTTCAGTAGCCATTTCAGTTGATAAATATACAATCTGGTAATATCAGTAATCGAAACTATGATTGGCATTCAATGGTACTGCAACACAAAACCAGGCATGAACTAAGTAAACCTACCAGCGAAACGCTTATTTGTACTGACAATGAATATTTGCAATAAATAGTTCTTTTTTTGTTAAAACATTTACAAGCAATTATTAAATCAGATTTTCATAAACTTAATAAAAATTATAATTCTAAAATTTTCTCAAACAGTGTAAGTAAAAGCCATCTGTATCACATTTTAGTGTAGTATGATACGGTCACATGACCATAATATTTAAATCCCAGTGTCATTCGATCGGCCGCTAGATTTGAAATCGGAGGCAACAAATCATCTATTTATTATAGAAAAAAACAACCAAAATTGTCCGGTAAAAGAAAATGTCGAACTATTTATTTATTCTACTTTGTCTAGTCATAGAAACCAGTGTATTTGGAGACGAATTTGTAGCCGTCGACAATTCAGCCGTTGAAGAAGGCAAAAGACAATACACGTCGTTATCACGCGAATCACAAATGCCAAAGTTCGGTTCATGTTGGAAAAATGCATTAAACGAATTAAACATCGGATGCAAACATTTAACGGATGAGACTCAAAGTCGTTTAGCTCTTGGATTCACCAATTGCTTCTTGGAAAAATCCGGAATGGAAACGAGAATTTGCAAACCGAATGAAGATATCAGTTACTGCGTTCGATTTTTAGATTTTAAAGGCTACACAACCTACACAAATTTCTTTACACACACCCACAGCATGTGTGTGTTCCTGCAAAGTCAAATTTGGCACGAAGAAACGGGCAAAATCATCGTCAAATTAAACGAAAATTCGGTGAATGTCACGCGTCAATTGGAGCAATCGCAAAATTTACAAATTCATTTATTAAAAAACCAGAAAAAATCATTAGAAACTCAAGAAAGACTTTGGCACAAGGGAAATGAATTATCGCACGTATTGGAAACGTCGAAAGAAAACGTACGTCAAGTAATGTACGATTTTAAATCATCGACAGAAGAACAACGAGAAATTATTCTTAAAATATTCGATCGTATTGCGAGTTTACAGTCGATTTTACTGGGTGAAGTGACGGGATTTTATAGTGTTTTATATAATGTAATAGCTGCAATTGCCGTCTATTTAATCACATCAACAGCACGAACGAGAGGTGCACGGTTTTGGCTTTTCGTTATTTTACTCGCAAATTTTGCAGTCGAACGAATCATTGTTGCCACTGGGAACAGTGGATACGATTACATCGGCCATAAAGAAATAGAAGTAATTTAATTTTATTTTTAATATAAGATATATTTATTTTTTTATTTTTATTTCAGACTATTATTCATTCTCGTCAATGGCTATGTAGAAAATTAACGGCTTTTATCGCTGCTTTGGCCCTCGCTTATGAAGTTTATTGGTATCGAGATTATAATAAAATTAATAATGAATTACTTGTGAAAATATTGCAAGAAAATAAGGAAATGAAGAAGTTTTTCGTTGAAACTAGAAGTAAAATTTAAAATTTTAATAGATTTTTATTCAGTTTTTAATGGTTAAATTTAGGTACGGGGCATTTGGAATATAATAATTTGGATGAAAGTTTTGCAAATGGTAAATATTCACTTTGTGCAAAATCAATTCATTTTAATTTTAATTTTAATTTTAATAGAGACGAAGGAAATCGATACTTCGCATTTAATCGCATCAACTGAACCGTCAATTCCAAACTTGGCTTCAACTCCCATTAAAAAAAGACACATCACTAGTCCCGATGTGAATAATTTGGTAATCATAATATTAAATCGTTATTAATTAATATTTTATTTACAGAGTTCTGGTCATTCGTATAATTTGAGAGCCAGAAAACCAATTCATCACAATTCCTTCGTCGGAACCGAAACACCCGATGAATTTAGCGAATACGTTCATGATTTATCACACAAAAGCAAACAATCGAGTAAAATGATTCGAACATTGTTAAGAAAACCTCATGAATCTTTAAATTATAGTCCATCTTTTTAATTTTTTTAAATATATTTAATAAGTAACGGTAATGAAGTTTTTATATTTAATCGTGAGAACCAATAATGCACTATTTCCACGTATTTTTAAAAGCCACTAATTTATACCGGTTTTATTTGGTGATTAATTATTGTATTTATAATATTGCATCGAATAAATATAATAAACGAATGCTTTTGTTTATAGTTTACATGATTTTTATTCAATGCACGGTTTACATTTCAATGATTCTTCGATTTCCTGAAGAGTTAGAATTTTACGTGATGCCAAACCTATACATAAGTGTTGCTTACAATTTCCTATAAAATTGTGTCTCAAAAAAGCAGGAAATCCATTAAATTTATCTTTCATTGTGTGAAAATAAACTCGGAACATTCCTAGAATCTAATTTAAAGATTAAAATGATTTTATAAATTATTTTAAGATCACTTACTTCGACTCCGTAATCCTTGGCTTGTAAACAACCTTTTTCAATATTTACAAATTCATCTAATTTTACTTCAAATGCGAAAAAATGAGTTACGAGCTTTTTTCTGTGATTGACTTGAGTTATGATGTGGTCCTTTTCAACGACTTTGTGTTTATTCGTATCAAAAGCAATTTCTTCGTTTAATTCTCGATTTAATGCTGTTATTATGTGTTCTTCGAAATCGACTGTACCACCGGGGAAACCAACGTGGCCATCGTCGCGTAAAACCATCTAAAATAATTCAAGTTTTAAATAATTTTGTAGTAGAAATAATGAGTAATATTTTTTTACCAATGCTGCTGCTTTCGGGTTGTATTGGTTGAATATTATTTTATTATATTTAGTGTATATCATACAATGTGCAACGTGAATGTAGTTTTTTAAAGATAAAGATTCGGAAAATGATGTTGGTAAGAAATCTTTGAATTCTTCGAAATATATAAATTTTGTCATTGTTTGTAAATCGTCAATTGCATTACCATTAAAACCACACGACGTTGTCGCCATTTCATTTCGTTATGTAATAGTTTTCAACGGGATATTTATAGTTTCATCATTGACGTATGGCCACAAAATAATAGGTATGGCGTCCTTAGCAACGAAGATATCTTCGTTGCTGAGGACGCCATACCTATTATGGAACAGAACAAATTTTATTTAAACTTCATTTATATTTTTTTGCAATATTTAGCTAACAAAAATTCACGTAAAGTACATATTAGATTGTAACTTAAATTCATACTATTTTTTCCATTTTGAATTTGCCGCCCAATTTTCCACTGAACCTCTTCCGCATGCGCAGCTATGGCTGCTTGCAAGCAACACGATGAAGACGAGCAAATAGAATACGACTACTTCGACACTTGCGACCCCGTAAAAATACGAATTGAAGAGCCAAAGCATTTTCAACTCAATTCTTTTGAAGTATGAAATCAAAAACTAATAAAACAGATTAATTAATTTCATTAATTCCTTTCTATATTTAGTACATTCAATGCAACATCCCCGGCCCCGGATCGAAAAGAAGCGATTTCTCGATCCAATTTTGTGGCTGCAATTGCTTAAAATCCTGCGATTCAATAACCTGTAAATGTCTGCAAAAATTCGGCACAAATTACGACAACAACGGCCTTCTTCTCCCACACGACACCGACGGTGTCGCGAAACCAATCATCGAATGCAACAGTTCGTGTTGTTGTCCATCGACCTGTAAAAACCGTCAAGTTCAACGTGGAATTCAAATCCAACTTTGCGTTTACAGAACACAAGCGAAAGGATGGGGTTTAAAGACACTAGAATTTATACCGAGAAGAAAATTCGTATGCGAATACGCGGGTGAAATTCTAAACTACGAAGAAGCGCAAAGAAGAAGTCGCGAAATGAAATTGGCCGATGATAATTACTTATTAACAGTATTGGAACATTTATCGAATGGTAAAACGGTTGAAACTTACATCGACCCACGATTGAAAGGAAATGTTGGACGATTCATTAATCACTCGTGCGAACCCAATTTAAAAATGGTTGCGGTTCGAGTCGAAAATGAAATCCCGAAAATTTGTTTATTCGCTGATCGCGATATCGAAGCGAATGAGGAATTGACTTTTACTTATTCTGATGGGAAAATGAAAGAAAATGTATCGAATGTAGTGAATGATGATAAAAAGAAATGCTTTTGTAGTAGTAGTAAATGTATTGGATTTTTACCTTTTTGTCATACGATTTTTGAATAAATTTTTATATATATTAACTATTATCGTACAAGTTAATTTACAATAAAATAATATTTTTAATTTTTTTTTATATTGTCACTTAATTCTAATCCCGTTCGTATATCTTTTTCCGACATTATACCACATTTTCTTAGACCATGGCATAATTGTTCTTTGCAATTCCCGACGAAATTATTCTTTAGAAATGAAGGGAAACCTCGTATGTTATCATTTATGGTATAAAGGCAAGCTCGAATTATGCCTAACGACTAATTATGGAAAATATTTAATTTTTGAGTTTATAATTTTTAATGTTTATTAATATTACTTCAGCTCCGTAATCTTCGGCTTCCAAACAGCGTTTTTCGATGGTTATGAATTCGTCCAAACTAACTTCGAATGCGAAAAAATGTGTGACAAGTCTCGCTTTGTGATCTACGTGTGAAATTATGTGATTTTCCTTAGTTGCTCTGTGTTTTGATAAATCCAAGTTGATTTCCTCAACCATTTCTCGGTTTACTGCATCAATTGGGTCTTCGCCGCGATTCACTATTCCACCGGGAAATCCGATCTTACCGTCGAATCGCATTTGCATCTTGATAAGTAAGTAATAAACAACAATTGGTATTTAATCTGTTTGTTTTCATATGGAATTGATTTGTAATACCTACCAACACGGCTGCTCTTGGATTGCAGTAATCGAATAGAATCGTATCTCGTTGAGCGTAGATCATACAATGAGCTGCGTGATAAACTTTACTTAGTGAAAGAGATTCTTTGTAATCTACTGGAATTGTGGTTTTGGACGTGTTAAAATCAATGTAATCGTTGTGAGGTGAGGAATTCCCCATTGAACTTGTTTCTGCAGCCATTTATAAATGTTTATATTGTGTAATACATTTTAGCGATGGTAACGACTTGCAGCTCGGTACAGCAATGAGCCTAATGTTATACAAACCAGGCAATGTTAGTCGATAACTAAAACGCCTTACAATGCCAAAGTTAGTTTAACCAGGGGAAGGGGGCACGCCCCCCCCAGCTCCCCCCCCTTTACTTAGATTTATTAAAGCCTCTCACTAGTTGAGCCAGGGGGCTTGCTCACCACTAGTGCCAACAACGTGATTATGCTGCCAAAAAGTGTCGAGAAATCCTCGCAAATTATGGCATTTGATCAATTTTTAATATGGAATTGCCGCAATCATAAAATGCATTGTTTATGCTTATCGATCAAACAACAGTAATGTAAGATGTAAGTGGTGACCGGTTTACAGTTCGAATATTTATAACATTTTTTAATAAAACAGCCATTTTAATGTAATTCTAACAAAAGTTCAGTTGTGGTATTTATCTAAATTTATAAAATTATCAACAAGTAGACTTCTGGAGAAGAAATTTTTTTTAAAAATTATTTTTGCTCAGGAAGTTTTCGTGGTCAACTTGCATTGTCCACCGAATTGATCGACGAGATTTGAAACATTAGTTCTGGTTTGTTCTATATCTTAGTCAGTTCTATTTATAGCTAGTTTTGTCAATCTAGCATGTTTTTAAATGTTAGTTTTTATTTTGGATGACTTTTGCATAATTAATAAAAATATTGGCTCGGATTCAGATTGGTTTAATTCTCTAATGAGCATCATATTTGTATAACGACAGAAATTGAGATGAAAAAAAAACAAATTTCGTATTTTCAATTGGAAAATACAAACCCAAGAATTCAACAAGACACTCATGTAGACAAACTTATTATTATATTAACGAGAGGAAAACATCTTATAACTGGCATTTAATTGTGGAAATTTTAAAATAAAAATTAAAATCGGATTTTTTTGCTTTTTTTGCTTTTTTGGATTTACCATACGAATTTATAATTGCTCTTACACCTACTTTTGGTCACAAAACCATTAATTCACAAACAATGATTAACTTCTTGTTGAAAATAAATTACCAATTATTTGTGATTGATTAATCATAAATTTTTATTAATTAATAACAATTAATTCACAAACACTAAATCACTAATTATGTAATTATTAATAAATCACTTAACGATGAAAAATTGAATAGGAATCTCCTGTCACGAGATATGATAAAAACTGTCGACAAAATTAGTCGATGAGATAATGGCAGCGTCAGTTTTGCAAAAATACCAATCAAACATACTCTAATTTAGTTTTACATCTTGTTTTGGAAAGCAGATTTAATACAGATTCGGTTATTGCAATGGATTCATCACAATTTCCATTAATAATACACGAGGTTGCACTGTGAAAATTCGATGTCCTCTATAATGTGTCAAATCAAATTAATGTTTACAATGTGTGTGCTATGACAATTTTACATCGTGCATTGAAGATACAGATAGTGCGCTGTTAATTCTGTTTCCACTAGTCAAATGGTCACTGAAGAACGTATTAGAATGTTTGTTGTTTTGTTTTTGTTTTCTTTGACTTGGAAAAGGCGTGTGATACAACTTTTCAAGTGCTGTTACGGTTTCTATTTTTTAGCAACAAATGCTGCTGTCGAAAGTTGTTTCGCCGATCTGATAACAAGAGTTCTTAAATGTGCTTCGTGTAGATGATTTATACATGTTATATCCACGATAGTCAAATGTTATTTGACATTTTAAACACAAACTGCATATGATTTGCTTTCATCCAAACACTACAATTCTCAATGTCGTTTTCAAATGCAAAAATTGAATTTAACAATATTTGTTTCTTAACGGTTCAAAATTGCTAACAGCCATTTGCAATAAAATACCAAAATTGAAAATGTCGTTTCTAAGAAAAAAAAAGAAAAACCGATATTAAAAATGTCTTTTGTTTTTTACAATTCTAAAACTAATAACAATATTTTATACTTTTTGATTGATTTAACTATACTGTAAATTGGCTTGGACGAACTTTAATAGAAAATTATTTTTGCCGAGGGTTTTACGTGAAATCTCGTCGACTCAACTCGTGTAGAGCATTTACATTAGAGCAAATAGACTTTCGCTTTTATGTCTCTTTAGAAAAGTTGAAGCAAAGTCTATTACTTATTCAAGAAATTTAAGTCCAATAAGAATTTAAAATTCAAGTCGTAATTACACGTTTCTTTTTGCTGCGAGATTATTCTCTAAATTGACTCTCGACTACAATGCAAAATCTCTACTTGTATAAAATTTTTAAATTTTTGTTCTAATATCGTACCAGCATCTTTTCTTGTTGTCGTTACGAAACCACGAATGCGTGCACAGACATTGTAAAAATATTCGCGTTAAAGCCGAATTTGCTCTAGGCTAAACGAGGTTTTGCGTGTGACAAAATTTAACTCTTTTGACAAGAAGCAGATGGTAATGACGTCGTTCACTTTCGCTGTATTCGCTATAGCTCGATGATTGTGCATTGGTAATTTAAAATGACCATATTTTTTTTGTAAAAGAGGTCAGTAGAATTGTTGATTTACGATCGTTTGAAATATCGACGTAACTCGCCCGTTTTTGAAAGACCGATGCAGTCGTGCAACCGTCTTAAATTTAATGAGAAAATAAATTTTTAATAACGTCGTAGAAAAAAAATTGTAAAATTCAGCCAAGGCTTTATAACTCACGACACCTTTTAACCCGCAGACACAACGATTGGCCGTGGA
>JAQFZU010000808.1:0-18783 GCA_034696185.1 Henia vesuviana | reverse complement strand
CTATTTCTACTTTTGGGAATTTGTGATCGTAATGGAAGATTAAACCACCGGCTTTGCTCACCACGTAAACGCTGAAATTGGTCATTTTTGTTATTTTTATTTTGGTTTTTTGCAATTAGCGACATCTTAATCAAAACCGGTAAAATTAAATAATTAAATAACTAAACTAAATTAACCAAATTTCTTTTAGACGAAGATCGAATTTATTTTCGTATTCAAAATGGATTTGAAATTTTATCGAATCAATTATTGGAAATTACAATGGACGTATTCGATGCAGCCATTAAAGACAACGAAGATAATCAAATAATTTTATTAAATAATAATTTCGTGCCACAATTTCAAACGATTTTATCAACTCGCACAAATGCTGTAAAAAGTACAGGTACAAGTTCAAGTTCAAGAAAGAAAGACAATATTTCCAAGTAAAAATCCTTTATTCTCAACAAAGTGTAGAATTTTTACAAGTTAATGCATTATAAATTTTTTTATATTATAAACTTTTTTTAAATTAAGAGATGGGGACTGAGGCACAAGTGTTAACAATAGCTGTGACTAATAAATTAAACATTTTAATTATTCAATATCTCCTCTTTTAATACGATTCGACGGCTAATTTTCGTGCCACGATTAGCTTTTTTCTTCGTCATTTTCCTACCCTTTTTAATAAACTCAAAAGGCCATTTCATTCTCGACGAATATCGACTGGCTTACGTTACTAGTGGACATTTGTGGATCAGAATAAGAATTTATATGCATTAATTTAGATTTAATAAATATATATTTACTACTAAAAGTGACCAATTTTTCTAAGTTTTTAATAGTTTTTATGAATTCAAATAATTGTTTCTATTATTGTTTTATTTATGGGTTCTATCGCTTTGGTGTGAGTTTGAAGGAAATGTTGATAATTTAATAAATGTTGTTGTTGCAATTGTATTTTAAATACTTTTGAAAATAAATATTGAAAATACAAAATACAATGTGTATTTGAAATACATATTTCCAATAAAAGTAATTTACAAATACAAGTATTTTGCCCATCTCTGCATTTTTTATACTTTTATTGCCCTTTTATGTGACATTGGAGGTAATGTGGGATTATTCCTGCAAGAGATAGTTTGTGCTTGTTTTCGCAGAATACTTTTAAAATAACTCGAATCATCTGAAATTATCTCTTAATTCGGCAGAAAAAAATTCATGAAATATTTTTCATGGTAATAATTTTACAATTTAGACAACAAAAGTAAAATAGTAAGAGGAAATAAATATGAAACCATATATCCCAGATGTTATCGCAACATTATTACTTTATAGTGATACAATATTTCCTTTTCCTTTCACTATTGTAGCAAGCAAATGACATATATAGCAAACTTACAGGTGTGATCAACATACAAAAATTAAGGTATGAATATTAAATCATAATATTTGAATTACTTTATATTTATAAATGATGTTCAACAAATGTTAATTTCTTTCTATCTTAGATGACAAAATTTGTGCTCGATGCTCACATTGTATTTGGTTCGACAGTAACAGCCATCGCATTATGGTGGACATTCAACATCTTCAGAAGATACAACCAATCATCAAGAAATGGCAAAAGATTTCAAAGTTCCATTTGGTATCCATCGGTAACATGGCCTAAGATACCCTTTGAATGCATAGCAAAACTGATTTTTGGTTTCGTTATGATACTTGTCACAAATATTGAATTACCTCTCTTTCATAAACCTCACACACAAACACTACTGAGACAACACGAAGTTATTTTTCTACTTTTTTCTTTTCAATCAATGATGGAAATTCTAAGACTTTACAATTTCAATCCCTTTCCACCAGATTGTGAATATTTAATAGAGACTTTGCGAACATTAGTTATGGCACTAGTGTTCTACTTCCATTATATGGCACGAGAACCAACAGACGTAATAGCACACTTTCTTATTGTGTATCCCTGTATTGGAGGGATAATTGCAACAATAGGAGAAGCTTTTATTCGAGACAATCCAATAGTATCATTGGCACGCTCCTATTTCTTCCTTCTTCAAGGAACTTGGGCGTTTCATATCATATTTATTATAGCACACAAGACAAATACTGACGAAGAAATTATGTTGGTCATAGCAAAATTCATGTGGCACATGTTAGTTGATTTAGTGCTCGTGTTCTTGATTGGTTTCTTAGTCTCTATTAAATATGAGAAAAAAGCAAAGTGTGTGCTATTGATTGATGAAAATCAAGTGTGAAAGTCACACATCCCATTTTCCTTTTTAATAAACAAATCAAGTGTAACGCGCGATTTTGATCGCATTAAAATTTATATTTAAAATTAAAATAAATAAACAATCGACTCTAATTCATTCTTTTCTCAACACAACAAAGAGATATAATTTATTAAATAATCTAAAATTAGAACGGCAATAACTTGTCCGCCTTACAAAAATTGGACACACAAATATATTTAAAATTACTCGAGCGTCATGCTTCGCTCGTACAAAATTATTAAATATTAAATACAAATACGTTAAAACCAATAAATCTATTTTTAATACTAACAAATGACAATTTTATTATATTATCTACAAAAATTAGCTAGGGAAATAACATTACATTAGTAAAACAAAAATAATTACCACAGCAACCTGAGTTTTTCTCACGTTAATATAATTTGTCCATCATGAACAAACCAATCGGAATTTAAAAATTAATATTATAACGATTCATCTCGAAATTCACATGCATTTCGAGGGTCGTTCGAAATTTAAATACTTACGATTTTCCCATCGCTGGTTATATTTTCGTTCGAACTCGCATTCGAACCTCGCAATTTAATCCGAAGTCGGAAAACGACTTCTCGACACTCACTCATTCACTCGCTCTCAATTATTCCTCCTTTCACACGGGTGGTCACGATTGTGGCCGAATAACCTCTAGGCCTACCCGCCTTCGAGGGTGGGTCACCGTATGCAGACGGACCCTGGATTTTTTCCCTATCCGTGTTGGGGTGATAATCAATGGCCTACCCGCCTGATTATCCAGGGTTAGCAAACCCAAACATCAGCAAAACTCACCTTTTGCCAATAAAACGAAGGAATAAATTCCAACATGTGTTCAACACAAAATCTTAAATCAGAGTGTTTTCTTCTAATTTTTGCCCACCTTGACCCTGAATTTTCCAACCAATGAAAATAGGGACTTCGTTGGCTTCTATCAATAAAAGCCAATCAAAACAAAGTATTTTTAAACTTTATTTAAAAGTTTATCATTAACCTCTCACGGAGGTGTTTAATTAAATAATTACCTGTACTTGAGAGTAATTAACTGAATTTTAGACATTACCATGGTTATGAGGTGAATTGGGGAGTTTCCATGGCAACCCCCTACTTTGGCGTGTGTCTGGCGTGTGCCTTAAGCCAAAGGTAAAACTAAATAAATATTCCTATATTTATTTAAACTAATTTCATATATATTTATCTGTTTATATACATTTTAAATAAATGACAATCACTAATTTTTTTTCATTAAAATATAAAATTTTATTCTTTTATTATTTAAAATTAAATTACATTTTTTATTCCGTCACACAAGTTTTATTTACAAATGAATTTGTCACATGTCATTATTAAATAATAAGGAAAATTTTATTTTTCCAAAACACACTAATCCACATTTTTGTAAATAAAATTTATAATATTAACTTTTTTTTTTATTAACAGATAGGGACTGAGTTACAATTGCTAACAATAGCTAATACAATTATTAATGAATCAATAAATGTGACTATTAAATTAAACATTTTAATTATTCAGTATCTCCTCTTTTAATACGATTCGACGGTTAATTTTCGTGCCAGCTTTTTTCTTCGTTATTTTTCTACCCTTTTTAATAAACTCAAAAGGCAAACAAAAAACGGATAAACTAAAACCAAGAATTAAAACTAAAAATGCACCTTGCACATCGGCAAACTTCAATTCGTGTAGTGCATTCGACGAAGTATCGAGCAACGTATTGCAAATGTGAAGACTCGTTCCGATCGTTTCTCTCAGCCAAAAATCAATCAATCCACTTTCGATCAGTTGTTGTAATCTGAAATTAACTTAAATGTATTTTTAAAAGTTTTTTTTAAAAGTTGAAAAACTTACACCAGATTTATAGATTTAACGAAAGAAGAGTTTTTTGGTGTTATAAAACTATACCATTGTATGAAAAGATGATCTTTGCTTATATAATATGGACAAATCCCCGTTTCTCTCAACTCTTTTGTTCTTATATTTTTAAATATAATTTCGTCCGATATTAATGCGTAATTGTTACGTCTGAGTAACTCAATGGCCATTGAAATATTTTTAGGCATTAAACCGACATCGTTGTTATATTTCTTGCTTATTTCGACGTAAGGTGATCTTTCGTGTGTCTGGAATTATTAGTTGTTAATGCAAAATTATGGATTCGATATTATAATGTTATAATTACATCAATAAAACTTCTGGTTGCAGATGAGGGAAATACACCCCAAGATATATCACGAAAATATAAAAGATCTTTCAAAGTATCGATTGATTCTGACAAAGTGTACTCCGACATGAGGGCTAATAATGTACCTGAATATATGGTGACCAATACCATCATCATTACAGCCCAAAATAAAATTATTATTCGTGGTGCGGAACCTTTGAATGACTGAATACCTATGAAAATATACAGTTTAATAAATATAAGACAATTAATTCCGTAAAATCCTTACCTTTAAATAAAACCAAACAAAATGTCATCCATGCATAATTCCATATATTAACTTGCTCAGTCGCTGCTAATTTGGGATTAAATTTCTTGCGAATATTTTCAATGAGTTTCATAATAGGTGCAAACATTAAAATAGTAAAAAGAACCAAAAACCAAACCTAAAAAAAAATTAAATTATTTCTAATAAAACAATAATAACAATATTTTACCTCCGGTGCGAACACCTGAACAACTGCAAATGTCCTATTCGTCTTTGTAGGAGCAGGCGACATAATACTCGATTTATCAAACATAAAAGGAACTGTAAACTCAACAGCTTCGTATCGCTCGTAAGTCATAGACACAGCATCAGCTCCAATATCGTATATCTGAAAATTAATTATTCAAAATAATTTTTAAATTTAAAAATCAACTTACCCCTTCGTTTACAGCTTTTATAATCCCTTCGGTCCATTTTCCATTTTGAAATATTCCTCCAGGACGAACTTTAAATATTTCGTAATTAAAATTCAAAGCTTTTGCCAATATTTTGATGATTTCGAACGAAACTCCACTGAATTTATTTTTTCCACCGAAATGAAAAAAAGGAAAAAACTGAAAATATTAAATAAAATCAAATAAAAATTTATAAATTAAAACATTAAAACTTTACTTCAACAGCTCCTATTCTGAGAGTGGTGTTTTGCAAATTATCAAACATGTTTCTGCTATCACTTTGAAGTAAATAACTTTTATATAATCACTTAAAGATCGATTGAAAATTAAAAAATAATTAATGCATTGTTGAAGGATCAAGATAAGTACGAATGAATTATTAAATACGTTTATCTATCGATTTCCTATTGCATTAGATAAGAAATAATAAGTTTTATAATTAAAATAATATTAAAATAATAAAAAAATGTTTTCTATTAATTAATGATAGAAAAAAAATGGATATTTGTGATATTTGATAAATACACAATTGTATCGAATATTTATTATAAAAATGATACTCATTACCATAAATATTTAATGCGAATGACACATAAGTTATTATTAATATTCCCGACCGTAATCATTCATTTCTTAAAACAAAACACAAATTAATATAAATAATGAAACAATTTGTTGCTTTAGTCTTATAATTTTCCTTCGAATCGCTACAAACTCCAATGGTAAACAAATAAGAGAAATGAAAAATCCAACACCTAAAACGATAAATGCGCCTTGCACATCGATCAATCTCAAATTACGTAATGCCTCGGTTGCAGTATCATCAAACAATGTATTACAAATATGGAGACTGCTTCCGAGTGTTTCCCTCAGCCAAAAGTCAATAAGTCCACTTTCAATTAACTGTTGCAATCTAAAATTTAGCAATTATTTAGCAATTTTTTTAAAATTAAAAATTTAAACTTACACTAAATTTATAGACGATAAATAAGTACAGTTTTTTGGAGTTATGAAACTGTACCATTGTATGAAAAGATAATTTTTGCTTATATAATAAGGACAAATTCCATTTTCATTCAATTCCTGCATTCTTATGTTATTAAATACAATTTCCTCCGATAGTAATGCATAGTTCCCACGTCGAAGTAGTTCTATGGCCATTGGAATTGTTATGGGTATTAAATTAATATCGTTATTATATTTCTTGCTTATTTCAACGTAAGGTGATTTCTCGTTCATCTGGAATAATCATTCAAAGTGAATAAATAATTTATTCAAATTTATTAAACATCATTTTACGTACCTCGATGAATCGTCTGCTTGCGGATGAGGAAAATACACCCCAAGATATGTGATTATGAAGAAGATCGGTCAAAGTATCGATTGATTTTAAAGTGTATTCAGACAAAAGTGACAATAAAACACTAGAATACATTGTGAATAACACCATCATCATTAAAGTCCAAAATAAAATTATAATTCTCGGTGCTGAACCTTTAAACGACTTTATACCTGTAAATAAACAAAATTTAATAAATTTAAACACTATTCAAATCTCCACTTACCTTTAAATAAAACCAAACATATCGACATCCAAATATAACTGCAAATACCGACTTGTTCGTCTACATTTCTATTTAAATTTCTCTCAATTCTTTCGATCAATTTCATAATAAATACAAACACAAAAATAGAAATTAGTATTAAAAACCAAACCTAAAATACATAAAATTGTTTATAAAAATTGAAAAAATTGTAAAAAACCAATTATTTACTTACTTTTGGTGCAAAAACCTGCATTATTGCAAACGTAATACTTTTCTTCGAAGGAGCCGGTGACATAATCCCCGATTTATCAAACATAAAAGGAATTGTAAATTCAACAGCTTCAAATCGTTCGTAACTTATAGAAACAATATCAACTCCAATATCGTATATCTGAAAATTAATTATTGAAAATAATTTTTAAATTTTAAAATCAACTTACCCCTTCGTTTACAGCTTTTATAATCCCTTCGGTCCATTTCCCATTTATTAACATCCCACCCGGAGTTACTTTGCTTATTTCGTAATTAAAATTCAAAACTTGCGATAATATTTGAATAATTTCAAACGAAACTCCACTAAAATCATTTTCACCATGAAATTGGAAAAAAGGAAAAAACTAAAAAAATATTAAAACAAAAAAATTTAAAAATAAAAATATTTAAAACAAACTTACATCAACAACTGCTATTTTAAGTGTCGAATTTAGCAAATTGTGATACATGATTAACAACCAAATGTTCCTTACAACAATTCCTTGAAATAAAAAAACAGTAAAATCAATAAAATGAATAATAAATAACATTAATAAAAACCATCAATTGATTTTACAATCATTTCTTAATAAAAAACAAAAAAAATTCAATTCGAAAAAAACAATTTTTTATTCATTAAAAAAACAATTTATCGATTTGATTTAGCAACACGTTCGAGTTCATCTTTCTTCTTAATGGCGTAACTATTCGACGAACCCTAATTAAAAATTTTTAAAAATTAAAAATCAAAATCAAAATAAAATAAATTACTTTCGCCGCATTAATTAATTCATCGGCCAAACACTCAGCGATCGTTTTAATATTACGAAAAGCAGCTTCACGTGCGCCAGTACAAAGTAACCAATTGGCTTGATTAACACGTCGTAAAGGCGACACATCGACCGCTTGTCTTCGAACGGTCCCGGCACGACCGATGCGGGTCGAGTCTTCACGCGGTCCGCTATTGATTATGGCGTTCACCAACACTTGCAATGGATTCTAAAGAAATTTAAATAAATTTAAATATAAATTTGTAACGAATGGAATTTTACTTCGCCGGTTAAGAGATGGATAATTTCGAATGCGTGTTTAACGATGCGAACGGCCATTAGTTTTTTGCCATTGTTTCGTCCGTGCATCATGAGGGAATTGGTCAAACGTTCGACGATCGGGCATTGCGCTTTACGGAATCGTTTCGCGGCGTAACGGCCGGCCGAGTGGGGTAGGTATTTGGCGTGTTTTTCTTTAACGGCGATGTAATCCTGAATTTGAAATTTTTAAGTTGTTTTTTAAGTTGTTTGATGTTTAAATGTTTACCGTTAACGATATATCGCTGACTTGGACATCGTCCGTGCTCCAACGGCCGAATAATTTGATTTCTGGTAAATCTGATGCTACGGCTACTACCGGAGGGTCGTCCCAGTTTTCAGTCATTTCTTCGATCGATCTGTGATATGAATTTTTCTTATTTATTGCTTTAATTTTGGTTTAATACCAGACTTACTGTTTCGGTGAAACGTGGTCGGGGAAGTGAAAAGATCGTAATGGCTGCCAAATTTTAAACCGTGTGGGATTTAGACAATGCAAACCTAAATCCCACCTAAATTTAATTGTGTTTCTTGATTAGATGGGATTTAGTTTTAATCGGACTAAATCCCACTTTTATTTCTTACAAGTTCAATTAACTTTTACCAGGCGCCACTTAACGGCTTAATCAAAACCCCGCCAATTTTGAAATTTTGAAATTTAATTTTTAATTGCCATTAATTGACTATTGGCAAGAAAAAGTTTAAAAGCCAGCAAGCAATAAAGCAATAAATTGATGCTAACAAATTCTCTAACAAATTACACATTATCCGCAATGACTTCATTTAATATCTACAAACACTTAAAATGCCAAACAAAAAAAAAAAAAAATCTTTTTGCTTTACAAGACTTTGGCGACGGCAAACCTGCGCACAACGCGCTGCGCAGTGCACCCGCTAAGTGATGGCGGATTCCTGGTTCTGATGTGGAGCGACATTTAACCTTAACCATGAACGGCGGTGCTTACGGAGCAGGCAAAGCAGGGGTTCCCTTCGACCCCATCACGTTTATTCAAAGACCACAAGTTATCCTTCGTCTAGTCAGTTGGGTTAGTATCTTCCTCAAAAAACCGTTACAATCATTACAAATTCATAATCATTTCCCCTCATTTAACCTTTAAAAATCACATCAATTAATCAATAAGAATTTCCCAAATTTCACTTAAACATTCTCAACGTTTAAGATATAAAAAACAGAATGGAATTTGGTAATTTATCGACGAAAATTAAAAAAACGAAAGAGAATGTAGGTTATTTATTGATTTTTTCACTACCAGACACAACGAATGCATTACTGCGACGGTTCTTGGATAAGGAGAAAAAGAAAAAAGATTTTGATATAAATATTTAGTAATTTATTTTTTTTCAACGATTGCAGGTGTTTTCCATTATTGTATTTGGCTGCATTTCATCTCAGGGATATAGAAATGACGTGTGTCTATACAATGATAACAATGGAGCTTGCAGCTTTGGAATTGGTGTTGGTGTCATTGCCTTTTTGGCATGTGTAGCTTTTCTCATTCTTGATTATATGTTTGACAACATCAGTAGCATCAAAACGAGGAAACACGTTGTGTTGGGCGATATGGGATTTTCGGGTAAAAGAATGTTTTAATACTTTGATCGGTTGGAATGACATTTTTTGATTTTTTTAGGTTTTTGGTCTTTTTTGTGGTTTGTCAACTTTTGCTTCCTTGCCGACCAGTGGAGGAAAACCCATCCGTCGGAAGACGGCTATGGAGTCAACAACGTGCAAGCTGCAATTGCATTTAGTTTTTTCTCTATATTCACCTGGGTAAGTTGGTATTTTGCTTAACGTCGCCAGCAGCTACTATTTGTGATGATTTTAAATGTTTCGTCAGGCCGGCCTTTGCTACTTCGCTTTTCATCGCTATCGCCAAGGAGCAGATTCGGCTTTTGCACCGACCTACGAAGCCGATCCTGCCATGATGCCGGGAGACGCTCCGTACTCTTCTTATCCGGGTGGCCCGGATGCCGGCGAAGGTTATCAAGACCCACCTTTCGGTAGCAACGAACCAACAGGTAAATCATATCGATTTCAAATTTCAATTTTATAAAATAAATTTTCTTTCTAGGAAACCAGCCCAATTTCCAAACACCTGCATATTAGCTTTGCAACTTTTTTTTTTAATGCATTATAGTGTGTATCGAAGTTACTCAAGATTGATGTGTTTGCGTAGAGTATCGTCACTTATACTCTGTATGTCATCTGTCAAAAACCGTGATCGCGGAGATGGTATAGACATTCGAGCGTTATTTGATTATAATCCTCGGTCTAATTAGATAGAAAAAAAAGAAAAAAAAAACGAAATAACGAGATCATGCATTATACAAATTGAATCTCATTCCAGGCTATTAACGAGATAAACAAGTAGTAATAAATAAATTAAATAACTAAATAAATAAGTAAAAATGTAGGTTTTGCTTCTAAGACAAACTTATGTTGTAACAATTGTGTTCTCGCACCCATTTCTCATAATTCAAGTGCAATGGGAGCAAATTACAAACTTTTTCCTACGTAAGAACGTTATTTAATGGCCATTGTAAATAATGTAGTTACGAGCAATTATATTGTAAATTGTCTATATCAATTATAGTCTGTAGGCGTATATTATTATCACTAAATGACATTTTTATTTATTTTTATTTTCTATTATAGAATTATAGAAGCGAATATTCCAAATATTTTATTGACTCATTGTATTAGATCTTTTATGTATACAAAAACCGTGCAAATGTATAGAATTGTGTGCCAATCGATCAGATTTGTAATCATTCTGCTTATATTTCTTACTTAAATGTCATTTTTCGGATTATTATAACTTCTATCGGTTAAGTAATTGTATTTATTGTGTGTTTAATTAATGTCTAGTCATCATTTCACTGTTTGTAGCTACGATATTGAAAGGAAATTATCTTCCAAATGATGTAAAATTAATTTTTTTTTATTTATTTTTGTAAATCTGGTAAAATGTGAATAATTTATTATTTAAATATAGCAGTTATTAAACTGCACTTGAGTGCAATAAAGGTTTTCGTGTGAGTAATTATTTTTGCCCATTAATTTAACATTAAATTAGTATTTCGACTAAATTAATTCACTCATTTAAATCTGGTAAATTGGCTCGATGTCAGGATATTTATTATTAATGGAATAAATTATGTAAATTATTATTCAATTTTTTATTCATTTCACTAGATGAAAATCCAGTTTTGATATAAAAATTAAAAAAATTATCAAAAATGTCTTTTAAAAAACCTAAAATTCAACCATTACTTTTAACCACACCGAGTACATTTCGCGGTGTATCAGTCATATAATTTAATCCGAGCGTTGTATTCAAATATTCCTTTTCAAACGGATCATCAACGACCCATGCAACAACACGCATATCCAATCGAGACCAACTTTGAAGATAACCTCTATTAAATATAATAAAATTCCTAAATTTAAATTAAATGAATAAAATTCAAAACTCACTGCGATATGACTGATTTGTGTATAAAAACAGCAGAAACACCACAAAGTTGCCAGAAAATATTATGCACGCACCAATCCACTATAAAATCAGCCAAAATCATCATAAAATGCTTCAATTTGTTATCGGGAAAACGTGGGACACAATTTAATCCATTCGCATTCCAAGTTTCCATCGATAAAATTTGCGGTCGCCAAACGAGAACAGTTGCAATTTTCGGGTCGTTTTTACGTAACTAAAAAATTTAAATATTTTAAAAATGCAAATTTATAATTTCAAATTACCTTGTATAAAAATTGGGGATAAAACGATACAATTGCACATTTCTCGTATAACAATGGCTGGTCTTTGAATGTATTCAAAATCGTTTTAAATGCCATTTCGTCCACATCTTTGGCCTCCCAAAATATTTTTAAATTCAATTCGAGGCAAAGTTCAATCGCTTCTTCTAACGTTGGCACTGGTTCGCCTTTGTAACGGGCACTTTAAAATGATTTTTTTAAAAATTTATAAAAATTTTTTTAAAAATAATTTAAATTTTACTGATTGAAATGATGACACGAAGCGTCTAATTTTTTCACTTCTCTTAAAGACATTTTTTTAAGTTTTCCCGACCCGTCCGTTGTTCTATCGACCGTTTGATCGTGCATCAACACCGCACAATTGTCTTTCGTAAAGCGAACGTCAAATTCGACTCCGGTTGCGCCGTCTTCTTTTGCCTTTAAAATTGAATTTTAATTTTTAATTTTTAATTTTAATTTTTTTTTTACTTTTCTGATTCCCGCTAATGTATTTTCCGGAGTTTCTAGACCTGAGGTTCTGTGAGCGATTAAAATTTTCTTTCTTTTGCTACCCCTTACATTGATGTTGTATGGGACTCCCAATAGGTCGTTTGAGATATCGCAAGGCACCGGTGGTAAAATCAAAGTTTGAAAGGCGATGAATATTATAGGCACAAAGACGATACTTGAATAGAAAATACATGGTAAATTTGGTACGATTAGGATCAATATACATAGTAAAAGCCACAACTGAAGTGGCACTTTAGAAATTTCACCCGGCGATGCAGCCATTACGGCTTGTGTTTGTTTGTTTGTTGTAGTTGATCCATTAGTTATTTCTGGTGTTTAATGGGAATGTCGATTGATTACTCATCGCTCGATGATAAATTCTGAGAATTTTAAAAAACAACAAATACCGTTTTTAATTGAAATTCAATTAAATGTTGTTATTTAACATTAATATCTTTGTATTATATTTGGTTCGGTAATTTAACCGTCAGATGGCGATTTTTTGGTCAGTGTGTATCTGTTTCAAGAAGTTCGACCAAGGCAGAGTCAATAGAATTTTATTGACTCTGACCAAGGGGTTCCACACCTTAACAAATCTGTGTCGAAGCCTTGATTTGTTGAAATACAAATCAACAAATCCCAACAAATCACTATAAATCTCAACAAATCACAACAAATCAAGCAAATCATAATAAACCGACTATCTTACAAATCAGCAAATCACATGGCTCTGATTTGTGATTTGCAAATCATGTCGATCATTTTGGTAGGTGTCGAACCCCCCCCCGGCTTTTGGTGAATAAAGAAGTTTTTGTATATTTTGTAATGATTGTTTTATTTAATTTTGTTTTAATTATTAATGTAATAATATAGTTTTTTTAATTGTTTATATATTTTTTTTATTTTTGTTGTTGTACTTTTATATTGCTTACACAAGATGGCACTACTTTAGTTAAAAGAAAAGTTTTTATCTTAAGTGATTTGTTGCTTTTATTTGTTGCAGAATTTTATTTTGATTTTTAATATTCACAAAAAGATTTGATAATGCATATACAACAATGAAAACTTATGATATAGTCATTAATATGCAAAACATAAATTGATTATTTTAAAATGAAATATTCAATAAAAGTAAAAATTGAATAACCAATTATAATACCTACAAGTGATCCAATATTACAAAATAATTTTATAATAGTAAATTCACTGTTTTCCTTAATTAATTCACGAATATTGCTTTCAATTCTATATTGATAAAAGCTAATTGGTACACTAGATGCTTGTATTGATTTTGCTAAAGGTAAAAATATGTTTTCTTCACATCGTGGAATACAAGAACAGTCCTTCTGCGGATTAGTATTGAACTGGATGCGTAAATAGGTCTTCCATGTTTCTTTAGCCGTCTCCTGGGTGATACATAATGGTAAAACCGTATCATTCATAAATGGTAATCTATGTATAATATTGTCAGTGCTTTAGACAGGAGATATTGGAAGCTACAACATACTTGCAACTTAGTTTGCTATTATCAGTTTTAGCTTTATAACATCTTTTTTCACATTTTGAAACTTCATCATTTGATTGACAATGTTGTTTTGGTGTGTTCATTCGAGAAATTTAGAACAATGTTATTTTACTAATCAAGTATTATTCCAGCTAGAAAAAGCTGCAGAAACTCTGCAAAAATCTGCAGAATTTGTATAGAAACTTGAAAAACTTGAAATAATTGTGCAGAATTTCTACAGATTTTTCCAGCTGTGTGAATAAGAAATTACCGTTTGTCGAAACATGACATTTGTCTGTAGGTTTGCAGTCACATGAAAAATATATTTAAGATAGAGCAAACCATTATTTGCTACAATAAAGTGCTGAAATAGTTGCAAATCAATCATTAGATTTACAATTTTATTAATCAAATTGTCTTACTTTTTGATAAACACTGCAAGTGAATTTATCATATCGTCTGTGCCCAAAATCTTTTATAATATATGTAGTTTTCCTACTTATGTACTTTAAGTCATCTAATAAAATATAACAAAACATTAAAGTTTACAATATACTATATACAACATACTATATTAAAACTTTGTATTTACCATGCCTTAACGAATAACAAATGCCAAATGCAGTAGATATAATTGAAGGCTCACCATTGAAAAGAGGCAGATCCTGTAAGTGAAATAGTTTTTTGCCTATTACATCATACAATATTTTAAGTAATTTACAATGCGCTCTGCTTTAAATCCATTATAAATTTTCGATGTAAATGTTGCATTCCATAATTTAATTGGTTCGTTTGCAAAAACTGATGAAGAATGAAGTAAATCGTAAACTTGTAATTCATTGCAACTGATATTGAGTATTTTAGCTAATCTCTGTTTTTCTACTATTATTTCATCATTGTCTTCGCACATAATAATCAAAGGCATTTTAATAACTTCATCTCTCAACAGATGAATACTTTTGATTAATGGATAACCGAGAAAGGAATTAATCTCGTAGTAAATTAAACATAATAATGTAAAAAAATGTATTGTGAGAAGTAAAAACTTAAAATTGAATCTCTTTTGATTGACTTTTCTATTTTGTTGAATTTTTAAATTTTTTAATATTTTCTCCTTTAATTTAATGCTTAAATTCACTTTTTTCACTTTTGTCAAAAATATGTTGCAACAATACACAAAGATATCAATAAGCATTAAAGAAGAAAATCCAAAATACAGTCCAATATTTCCACCAATGTCGCATAACAAAGAAATTACATCAAAAGAAAAACTTTCTTGTAGCGTTCGAACATAAGAATTGGCAATATAAATTTGGGTAACTGAATTTCTATTATTTCCCTTTTGGGTATTAAACGAAAGACTTAAGTGTGTCACATCACACAGTGTATTACATGTACAATTTGTAATTGGATTGATAAATGTTAAGAATTCTTGCAACTTAGCAAATTGTTGAAGTAATGCCATTGTGCCATTGCATTTAGGTAAATTTCTTGCTTCATAAAATGGATGTCTGTTATCAATTGTTATTTGTTTAATCTGTTTAAACATGTTTATTAGTCAAGTGATTATGCACTTACCTGCATATAATCTTTTTCAGCAAACACTCACTCAAGCATTGATGTAATTTCACAGAACTCTTTTGACAAGGATTTTTCTTTGTTTTTATAAAATGATACTAAATTGAAATTTTAAATAAATATATCAAAGAACACTATAAGAAAAATTGGTGTAGAGGTTCAACCTATAAAGGTTGAAGTTGTCCATATTTGTATACCTCTACACCAATTTTTTTTAGAGATTGTAATTTAATTATATAGTTATGATATTAATCATTATTTTTCATTCACAAAACCATTAGGTGAGGCAAAGACTACACTAAATGTTACTTTTTGGATGTAAACTGAAATTTCTGTTTCCAAATTCAATACAAGAGTTATGAAATCAGTAAACATAGGATGTATGTGATATGTAAATGGCAACGAGTCTATTAGAAACTGTAATCATGAAAATATTTTACAAAAGTTGAATGCAGAAAAACCTAGTAAATTGTTCGGTTAATATTGTTTAGGAATTTAATTTCACTCACATATGTTAATATACATCCTGCTGGAAACCTAAGTTTAAAAATCATCTTGAAATTTTCATTTCCAAATGGAAATCGAAGATCTAATTTAACACAGTTAAACCACCATTTTGTAACATTATTAGTCATTTACCACTAGACAATTGCATGGCCGGTCCAACTAATGTATCGGAGCTTTTAACTATAACATTCACTGATGAATATTTCTGCAAAGTAATTTGCATATCAATGTATTATTAAATGATTAAAGGTAATACTGTTAATTTACCGTAGTGACATATGCATGAGTTATGTAAGTAGATCTCGTTGTTAATTCAAAATACTCTTCCAGAAAATTTTTATAGTTTCCAAAAATGACACTTTCACACTGATCTCGAAGCAATGGGTCATTCAATTTTGAAACTATGAAATCATTAAATTCTTGTATGTTCAGTGGGTGTATATATACGTGAGGAAAAGAACCATGAGTAGTTTTAATAAAATCTGCATCGACTTTGGTTGGTTCGTCGAAGTAATACAATAGTCGTTCTAGAGTTTGGTAAGTGCAAACCACAAAATTGAAAAACAGAAGTAGGAAAATGATAAAAGATATTCTTTTGTTTTTCTCTGAAATAGATTTCATAGATTTTATAAACGGTGGCATTTGCTTTTGATCAAACAGAACAGATTGGATAGTTGAACACAATTTCCGCTTTTGAATTCTACCAGTTATACCATTGCTTGTGCCAGAAGTTTGAATACTGAGTTCTTGCAAATTATTTGCAACCGAAGATGCCATTTCTAATAAAAATAAAAGCGAATTGGTTAAAATAAAGTTTACTTTAAAACTCAATCTGAATTTTTAAGACCTCAAAAATTATTTGCCTTTTTATGAACAAGACCGACCCTGGACAAAAGTCCTGTTACCACTTTTTAGAATCCTCTCGACATGCCGAGTTCGTTTCGCTTTGACAGTCACTGCTATAATTCGCGCCACGATATGTAAATACCTATTATCTGCCACTATATGTCATTTGTAAGCCACTTGCACACGACTATCAATCAAAAGACGGAAGGAAGTTTAAAGTTGACAGGATAAAAGAGCAGAAGAGTGGAGCAAACGGCAGAACAAAAAGGCGGAATAAATTTTAAAATTATAAATATTTTAAATATAGAATAAGATAAGATATCGATGTAACTAAAACTGCAAAATAAAAAGATAAATTCAATGTCTAAAATTATAATTATTTAAAAAAATTAATAAATAGTCATAAAATCAAATTTTATAACAAAATTAGCATCAATATTTACAATATTTTAAATAAAGTTACAGAATTATCTCAAATCAAAAGTTAAATTTCTAAATTGGGCACTTTTTATTGAAAATCCTCAATATTATGAATAACCTCGATATTATAAACTTGTATTTTAACATTATTGAAATATTACAAATTGATATTCGACTAGAGGCCTTTGGCCGCTTCGCTTGCCTATTATGAGGCATGATCGCAATAGTAGTGGAGATTTCGCTAGTAGTTGAGTAATTGAGATTTCACTGTAATTGTATTATAGCAAAATATATTGTTCAGGTGTTAAGGAAATGTTCACTAAACTGAGAAAATCAAAGATGTACACCCAATCTAAATATGACCATTGGAAAAACAATTTGAAAACCACTCTAAACATAGGTAAATGAATAAATAAATAATCTGAAATAGAATCTGTATGCCAACGGTCACTCGCCCCGACACAATGACATGCTCGGAAAGGCGGCCCTTTCCAACAAGGAAGCCCCCACCGCTCACATATTTGCCACCAGGGCACAGGTGACGAAGTGGGTTACTGAGGAAAGCGAGACACAAGATATACAAAAACCACCAAAGAAACAACTCCCGAAAAACCTCAAAGAGCCCCACAAATCAAGCCTATGCCAACTTAACCAGAACAACAAAGAATGATTGGAGCTAGAGGACATGGAGTTTGTGCTGAACCGCCTTTGGTAAAACGAATATACTCTAGACACGACGAACGCACCGGCATCAGACTGGTAGGAGACCCGAGCAATACCTCTTGGACAGAAAAATTCAGTACAATTTTCTGTCGAGTTGCATTAACCTGCAGCCCCCTCATTATTATTGTTTTCCTCCCGACCAAACCAGCTTCGCATCTCTCGCGAGCCGGTGCTGTAACGTTAGAGTAATTGTTTAGTACTAATTGTAAAACAAAACCCCAGGTCTAAACACCTAGCCCTGTACATAACAAATAAATCGTTATCTGTAATTTTCAGATCTAAACAGAGTAAATTATTTTCGACCCAAAGCCACGTGAGTTTGACTTGACAAACTCGCACCAAACATACCACTTCCTCAAATAATAGTAAAGGAAGTTGGGAGCGCGGCAGTGTATTATTTATTATGTATAATTTTATACTAAATTTAAATGTGCTCAAATCCAAATGCAATTTGATTTATTGTTAAAATTAAGTGTTTAAGTAAATTTGTTATTTGTTCGCAAATTTACTGCTTACGCTTGAGCAATTTTTTGTCGATTTATCATTCGTTCTAATTTTTCCCAATTGGAACAATGATAAATATATCTTGCACCTTTCAAAGTAGCTTTAAAAGAAAAAATAAACACAACAATTTCTTATCAGTTAACTGCAAAGTCCTATAAGCAAATCTGTTAGCAGTCTTGTGACGGTAGAATTTCTCTATTAACAAATCATACATGGGATGTAGTAGATAGACCAGTTGATAGAAAGGTGATTGGTAGTCGATGGATGATGAAAACAAAGTTTAATCAGGATGGAACAGTAGGAAAGCGAAAATCAAGACTTGTTGCTAAGGGATACTCTCAG